>JANHZU010003482.1:24651-35533 GCA_032468055.1 Acrochordus granulatus
TTCTCTTGACAAAATTCCGTTAACCTCTGCCCTGCTTCATTTTGTACTCCAAGGCCAAATTTGCCTGTAATTCCTGTTAACCTTTTGCTCCCTACTTTAGCATTCCAATCCCCTATGATGAAAAGGACGTCTTTTTTGATGTGCGGTCCGGAGGGTGTTGTTGGCCTTCATACAGCTGTTCAGCTTCAGCCTGACATCGGGTCGATGGTGAAACTACTGTTTCCTGGAACGCCGGCGGAATATTGAAAGCAATAGAAAGACCAGAATATTGAAGGCAATCAATCGAAAGACCGGAATATTGAAGGAAATCAATCGAAAGACCGGAATATTGAAGGAAATCAATCGAAAGACCGGAATATTGAAGGCAATCGAAAGACGGCAATTTTTCCTTTTCAAAGTGAGATGAGCGCACCGACGCTCGCGCTAAATTCAACGCTGGCAGCAACCCAGCCATTTCTGAACAGCGGGTCCCGCCTTCGCCCTTCCCCTTTCAAAGCGGAGGCTTCTGCCCGCTGCCGAGAGTCTAGAGATTCCAAAGGAAAGCGGAAGCGGAAGGGCGAGGCGAGGCTTCTCGGACAGCCTATGGGTGATTTCCTCCAGATAGGAAAAGGGAGGGGGGTCTTCGGAGCGGCCGCGCGGTGCGCCGGTCCCCGGAGGCGGGCGGGAAGGAGGTCTCGCCGAAATGGAGGCGTCCTCGCAGGCGGCCGGGGTGGCGTTGGTGCTTGAAGGCGGCCCCTCCGCTGCACCCGCACCCGACTGTCCTCACGGTGAGTGGAGGCGGGAGGGCTGAGCCCGGGAGGCTGCCTTTCGCAAGACCCCTGCGAGGTGGGCAGGGGAAAGCTGGAGGGGCGCACCGGGCGGGAGGAAGGAGGCCCCTCCGCTTGCCCACCGGAGTTTTTCTTTGATTTGAGGCCTCGCCAAAAAAAATCTCCCCGGGCTCCCCACAGCAAGCACGATCGCGAGAGCCGATCCCTGAAATCGGTGCGTGCGATTCGCCTCCGCTCGCTTTTCTTACCGTGTCCGCAGTTTCTGGAGGTGGAAAGCGTTTGGGGAAGGGTTGGTTTGACCCGCGAGCCTGGGCCACCCCACAGGGGTGAGATTTGCCTCGGCAGATTGATTTTGGCAGTTCTGCTTGGCGAAGGCGCGAGGTCATCACGGAGAAGAGCAAGGCGTGCGTCGGTCGTAATAGTCGTTAATCCAGCGCAGAGCATCAGCAAGAGTGGAGAATCCCCCCTATATGCCGAAAATAGCCAAGCAGCACGAACGCAAAGCGGACACACGCCTGGACTCTTCGGAACCCCGTGCCTGGTCTCTGTTTTCCCTTTCGACTTGGTAGAAGAACAAGTTCAGTTCCATCCAGTTTTTGTTCTGATGTAATAATGAGCTGCTTTCTTCACCTTGCATTGTTTCCCTCCGACAGAATCTTCCTCCCTCTTAATTGGTCTTGATTCCAGGCAACATGTTCCATGGACAATTCCATGCAGTTTTCTTGGCAACATTTTCAGAAGTGGTTTACTGTTGCCTTCTTAGGGCTGAGAAACTGGCCCAAGATTACCCAACAGGCGTTGTGCCTAAGGCAGAACTAGAACTCCTGGTCTCTTGATTTCTAGCTTGGTGCCTTTAATCTTCTATCTTATTACTTGCAGAGGGGCTATTCCGCAAGGCATGAAGTTAAACAGTTCCACTTCACATCATGGCCAGAGCATGGTGTACCTTACCATGCCACTGGACTGCTGGCATTCATTCGCAGAGTCAAAGCTTCTACACCTCCTGATGCAGGACCCATTGTCATCCACTGCAGGTAAGTCCAAGAATCTAGTTGTTAATTTTGTGGTTGTTTGTTTTGGTAAAAAAAATGGATCTTCCCAACAGAATGTGGGAAAATATACATTTTAGTGGGAATCAATGAAAATAATTTCTTAGTGTAAGAAATTGGCCTTATTATGCACAGGACCACAAAGGAAATATGCCATAATTTTAATGGAAGAAAAGTATTACAAATCACGAACCTCAAATTTCTCCAGTGCACTATTGGGCATCACTGAATAGAGTCCACTCTTGTTCATCATTCCCTGATTCCAAACGATAAAAAATTCTTCTCTCAAAAAGGATTGAAAGAAATGAATGTGGAAGATGTCATGGTTAGGCCTGTTTTCTGTGACACATATTTGTTTTACACTGAAGTCTCTTTGCATGCTCGCAATACCTAGTCTGAAAAGAGTCCATAGGAAAAGTTCTTGAGCTCTTCTCTTGGGACTCAGTAGTACGATGGGAAACAGGAAAAGTCCAGGCTATGGAGAGACGATCGCACAATGAAATGTCGCTAAGTAAATAACCTATTGTATTCATCAAGATGGATAAACTGTTGCAAAAATCTCTCCAAATACCTAGTGAAGTTCACAGTAGTGGAGCTGAAAGTAATACTTGAGAATAATAATTAGAAAAGTTTATTATCAATGAAAGAAGTAGAGTTATAGTCCTCTCCTGTGAAAGATCACAGCAGAATTTAAGTCAACATCTTTATCATTATTTGGCCAAATATTGTAGCCACAACTAGAACGATTATTTTTTCATCAAACTGTATTTGTTTCAAAAGCCTCCAAATCCTTTTTTTATTACTTGATTTTGTAGATCACAAAAAATAATAAAAATTCATTGAATTTTGTAGAAGCTGGTTGTGTATAAATAATTATAAAACACTAGCATCCAGAAAAATAAGACAAAGAGCTAGGTATTGTCTTCACACTTTTCAGTTAAAATAACTAACTCACTTTATTCAGAACTCAAAAGACATTCAGTGGGTGCTAATTGCATTAGTGGTGGATTTTCAGTCTATTTGGGCAATACTATACCATCTCTCCCTGATATTAAGAAATTAATATCTACTCTCATATATCTAATTCTCATTGGATAAAAATTTGGAAATGGTAAGACCAAATTCTGTCCCTTTATCCTTCCCCTCTGTTCCCATTTCTTGATCACTGACATTATAAACATAAGGATAAATATGATCAAGGAATGGGAAGGTAGACAGATTTATAGGATTAGAAGATGGATGATTGAAACTATTTCTACTGAATATATTTTACAGAAGAAGTTGTTGCAAGTTCTAACTTAGTTCCAAATAAAATAGTGCAAAAAAGTTCTTAAGCTCATGAGTAAAACCCTCAAGAACATTTGCAATGTTAATGTGATTTAAAATCAAAGGAAATTCTCCAATATTTTATAAAACTCTTATATAAATTATAAGAGGCTCTCTTGAAAATCCTAGAGTATGAGAAAAGGACTTGGAACAAATCAAATTATTTTAAATGTATTTTGATAAGTCATCAAGAATACATGATGAAAATAATTGATAGATGGTTCCAACCCCTTCAGAATCACAATATAGTAGTCTTTCTGGGATGTGTTAGAGGGGTTTGAATCCAGTTGGTACATCTCCAGCGGGGAAATATCCATTTACTTATGCATTTTAATAGAAGGTTTGGAAAGATGTAGGGTGGAGTGGAGCAAAACAAAAAATGTCCCCCGAACACATAAAATGGTTCAATACAAGAAATTAATCAGTTGGCTAATAGATTTACAAAAGCAAAACACTAGACAATTAAAGTATGGTTTTCCTTGGGTCAGAGGTTCTTAAAAATGTAGAAAATTGGACAAAAAATTAAGACACAAGCAACAGTGCATTAATTCAAAATTGTTTTATTTACATTTGATCGTTGGTTTTTAAGTTACAACAGCGAAGTATTCCCAGTTGCCTCCATCTGTGCAAATATTGTACTTTATACATATAGGAACATTTTGTATTGCTGTTTGAGATTACAAATGTCTTTCTACCTCCTCCCAAAATACACAGGAATTTATTTATCGCTTTTGTGTACTTTGCTTTCGGATTTTTAAAACGTGCCGTATTTTGTTGAGAGTGGATCGAGTTAAAATGGAAGCTTTTAAAAAACGAAAAGTTGCGTCTGCAGCACGTTGTCTGAAATGTGCTTCTCCTTTGAATTAAATGTCAAAGAACAACCTCACCCTAATCACATGGAATGAGAACTAGTGAGGAAGAAGATAGTATAATATTTCAGCACAAGAGTAGTGGTATTTTAAACTCCATCCCCAAAGAGTAAAATTGAGTATGTGAAAACCTGCAATTAGGAGTGTATTCAGAGGGTGTAAAAAATGAAGGCCACAGCCGTGTCATTGAGATCACACCCTTTTTTTTATTACCCACCACCATTTTGACTTTTTAAAATTCCCCCGGATACCCTTGCCTGCAACTCAAAACATGGTGAGCACTTTAACCGGTGTGCCCTCCCTTTAACCTGTGATCAACTCTGAATCCTTGGCTCATCTCAACAGAAAGATACGTGGTCTTGTATTATATCAGTTACGGGCAGAGTAGGAAGGAATTTCTGTTGTGTTTCTCAATTATGATTACAAGAATGTTCCTTGTTTGAATCCAGGCTTCAAAGCATTGGCTTCTTTACCTGTCTTCTTTAATCCTATAATTAGCCACCCCTCTGTGTATATGCCCTAACTTGCCCCATAAGCCTCCGAGATGATAGAGAAGACCATCACATCTACTTCTCAGGTTGTGTTTGCAGAACAGTCTTAAGCTGCCTACGGTACACACAGCATCTCTCCTTTCTAAATATTTGACTGAGCTTTGGAGGCTTTCTGCGTACGATTTTGCAACATGGTTCTTTCTCGGCGAGATAATAAGAAAGAACTGTTGAATGAAAGCTGGGGAATTTCCTCCCACTAAGAAACACAGACACTTTTTATTTTGGCTTCCAATTGCTTCATCAGTATTCATTCATCAGGGACAACGAGAATAATTAGTTTCCTCAGCATGCAATCACTGAGGATCACAGCAAGTGATTCATCGGCCCCAGAAATTAGTATATTTGAGGGTTTTAAAGCAACACTAGAAAGGGGGAGGGAAGGGGGTCTATCGTGCTGCATTTGGGCTTTTGCTAATGACTTTGATGGGTGGGGCTTCTAACCGGAGAAACCTGGGTCACCATATCTACAGGCAGGTTGCTTTTAAAAGATACTTTTAAGTAGCATTACAGAAGATTTTTTTTAAAAAAATCTCTTAACAGACATGATGCTTTCTGTACATAAATACCTAAGATGTGTTTTTAGCCTGGGGCTGTTCTGCATGGGGAGAAAACTTCTGTTTGTGATATACGGTGAAAGCCGTATTGGTTGGGCTCACCACATCATGCAGAATCAAGGATCAGGGGATTTCTATGGCTCGAGGATATTTCTGCATCTGGAGAGTTCTTCCTCTGGAAGGGTATTGAGAGATGCCAATCAGCAGTGGGTGAGGCTGGCACCCCACGTAAGAAGCAACAGTCTCATTCTCTGCAGCCAGCAATCTTCAGCCCTTGACGTTCATAATAGGAAACGTTAGAGCTGGATCTTAATCCTCACACTAATGATGAAATTCTGCATTAGATCTCTGAGCAGAACAACCGGGCGGAAATTTCTCTGAATTTGCTCCAGGAAATATATCCGATTGGAGATGCCCACAGAGAGAACAAAGGAAGGAAAACGATGAAATGTTTGTTGTCATATTGCAAAAGGGGTGCGAAGTCCATCTTTTTTTTTTGCATGAGCACTGCAGTGCTACATATAACTACAAAAGGGGCAGAGTTTGTCTCATGATGTCATGTTACACAATTTGGCATTGCGTTGAATTCATGGCTTGCTCCAGACACTGTTGTCTCTGACAATTACTCTATGTTAGGATTCCTAACATAGTGACAGTACTGACAGCGATACTACTACTGAAAAAGTCGAATGGGAGGAATTCTCTGAGGATGTTTCCAGGGGATTTAATAGACACAAGAGCAGCCAGGAAGGCTGCAGATCACTAAGAAAGGGATTGTATCTTACAGTGAAAAATACAAGGATATTCCGACATCAACTTTGGCATAGCTTGTCAGTAAAGTAGGGCTTAAACTTCCCACCTCACCCTGGATTGGAAATTCTCTCCCGTAACGTCCTTTGCGCACCACAATACTGTCAAAAGAGATGTTTTTATTGACTTTGTCTTAAATCTAGCTCTAGTATGCTGACTTTATAATGAATCTGAAATATATTCCAACTTTTGGATTCTATTAAGTTTCCAAAGGTTAAAAAATTTTATATCTGGAAAAGGGCATCAAAAAGGTATGAGTTCAAAGAAATTCATGAAGCAAATATAGATAATTTTCCCTATTTAATACTCAGTTCTGACAGTTAAAATATTTCTTCTTTCTCACACTTCTTCACACCTCTGCAGTGCTGGCACTGGGCGGACAGGCTGTTACATTGTCCTGGATGTGATGCTGGATATGGCTGAGTGTGAAGGAGTTGTAGACATTTACAATTGTGTGAAGACACTGTGCTCACGGAGAATCAACATGATTCAGACTGAAGTGAGTTTATTGAGATGGGATAGGGAAAGATGCTTTGTTCCTGTAAGTTTGAAAGCCTCCTTTGTACTTGGTATGTATTTTGGGGAGGCACAATCAAAATAAATGGATTCCATACTGTTTCAGGAACAGTATTGTGCAGAATTTTGGTAAAAGAGCATTGCAACAGATTAATTAAACAAGATTTTTCCCTTTCAAGATCTCTTATTTGCTCTACACTGGCTCCCATTCTAGTCCACGTAGCTTTGTATCTTTATTATCTTCATATGTTCATTCATACTAAAGGAGCAATATGTCTTCATCCACGATGCCATATTAGAAGCCTGTCTTTGTGGAGAAACCAGCATCCCCATCAGTGAGTTCCGACCTACGTACAAGGAAATGGTTAGGATAGATCCACAGAGCAACTCATCTCAGCTACGGGAGGAATTCCAGGTGAGTGATTGAAAACTGAAGGATTTCTCAAATCCAGAGCTCTTAGCAATGCTCATGAGTTCCTATGAAGCATGATTCCCAGTACCACTTACAGGAAAATTACAGTGAAAGAAGGGTATCTCTGTATTGTCCACTTGTGAACACTCCAGAAGCATCATGAGAACCAAATGCTGGGCTGAGATGGCCTTGACTTGATACAGTAGCCTATTCTTATGTTCAACCCTGGGAGACACTGCCAAGGGTTCTGAAGTACAGCCTTTCCTGGATCACATAGGAGTCTGAATAATTATTTTATTCTTTTAAAATACTATATTTATTTATTAGATTTTTATCCTGCCTTTATTACTTTATAAGTAACTCAAGGCAACAAACATATCTAATGCTTCCTCCTCCTCCTATTTTTCCCACAACAACAATCCTGTGGCTGAGCGTTTGTGACTGACCCATTGGTACCTAGCTGGCTTTCATGCCTAAAGCAGGACTAGAACTCTCAGTCTCCTGATGACTGGCCGAAAGTCACCCAGTCAGCTTTTATGCCTAAGGCAGGATTAGAACTCACAGTCCCCTGGTTTCTAGGCCAGCACTTAAACCTTAAGTATATAGCTGTAGTGCTAAATTTTATCCACCAATAAGATGATAAAATGCTGCCTAATCTGGTTTCCTCGTGTCCAGCAGACTCTGAATTCTGTAACACCCCATCTGGATGTGGAGGAGTGCAGCATTGCCCTTCTACCACGTAATCGGGAAAAGAATCGGAGTATGGATGTGCTGCCTCCAGACCGGTGCCTCCCTTTTTTGATCTCCATGGATGGAGACAGCAACAACTACATTAACGCGGCCTTAACTGATGTAAGTGCATCTTTGGGTGGCAGGGATTGGATGGGAAAGTCATTGGCCAACTCCATCTATATTTCCTGCACCAACCTTAGCCCGCAAAGTTAGGTTACAAAACTGGATGCTAAGAAAGAATCCAAAGAAAGATTATACAGAACTTGGAAGAACTTTGGTAGACCAAGCTTCAGGAACATAGCTTTAAATAGTTTTTTTTTTCTTTACAAAATCCCTATGAAACTTCCATTAGGGGGAAAAAGTAAACCTGCTGCAGAGTTTTCTCAGCTTAGCCACAGTTGACTAAGTGCTGCCATCTAGCAGGATAATTTTAGGTTCTTTTTTTTTTAATTCAGATGAAATTGACTGTTGATCAGTATCTCTCTGAACCCCACCAGGTAGTCTCCTATCAAATTAATACTTTGTTGTGTTTTGTATCGGGGCAAATGATGATTTGGCACGTAGATATCATTTTTGCCCTATAATTTTGTTATTACTACTGTACATCTTTGAGCCTTGGTGTTGTAAAATAGAAGGCAGTCCTTGTATTTCCCTTGCCTCTCTTTTAACCTCATCAGTTTGCCTTGTGGGGAATGGCTGCTTTTTCATTCATCACACTGACCATGGTAAATAATAGTACTTTGCAAGAATGCCAAGACTCTCTCCAGATGCTACATGCGGCCATAGAGCTCTAACCCTTGGGAATATTTGCTTTCTTCCTTATATAAATATGATTCTTCCCTTGGCATTTTTGATGCAGTACAGTTTGTCAGTTTTGATCTTTTAGGAGTTTTGTTTTCAATTTCAATCCTTTAATAATTTGAGTTTTAATATTGGTCATTTGGCCCATGCCTCTATTTTAGTCAAAGTCCCTTTATTATTGTTGCCTGCTGGCTTCCTTCCCTCCTTCCCTCTCTCCCTTCCTTCCTTGACAGCTAAAAGAACAAGCAGTATTATTGCAAATGCTTTTAACAGAGCTAAAGAAAAAAAGGATTGTCAGCATCTGAATTAAGAACTGCCGTTGCCTTCTTTTCTTAGAAATGTACAACAAAGCCTAGCAGAAAATGGGGACAAGGCAGAAAAAGCAAAGCAGTAGCATCTTTTTCTTTGTTCCCCATATCCATATAGTAAATTAATTAAAAAAGGGACTATGAGAACTGAATTCCCCTTGACCTGTCAGTTCCCTGCAATGCTCTTTTGCTTCTTGAATGTCTGAGCAATCAGTGGCCAGTGCAAAACGTCTACCTTACCTCACCACAGTGGCCCTCATCCTGTTTTTTAAAAAGTAATAGTGCCTCCCAGCTATTAAAAAGTTGTTCACCAGTGCTTTAGATCAATATTTCTCAAACTTGGCAACTTTAAGATGTCAGGACTTCAACTCCCAGAATTCCCCAGCTAGCATGTGAAAGCAGCTAGTAGAACTGAAGTCCACACATCTTAAAGTTGCCAAGTTTGAGAAACACTGCTCTAGATGTTGTAGAATTACAGGGTTTTTTTTAGATACTTCTTTTGGCCAAGCAAGGTTAGACATGCAAGGAATTTGACTTGGTACAGTGGCTCTTAATATATTTGTAAGACAACAGTATAAAATAGTAACATAAGCAAATAACAAGCTAGGTGTACAGCAGTCGGTATGCAGCCAGTAGAAAGGAATATTATAAGTATTGAGTTAATGTAAGTATGTATGCACATATAGATTAATTTGGAATTCTTTACCCTTGTGATCCATCATGTAACATATAGCATGATTCAAGCATTTAGCTGTATGATGGCTCTGGGGAAAAACTGTCTCTGTGTCTGGTAGCTTTGGTATGCAGTACCCTATACTGCAGGGAAGAGGTTCAAACAATCTGTGTCCAGAATGTGAGGCATCTGCACATATCTTCTCTGTCCTTCCCTTGACCTATAGATCCTCTTTGGAAGGCAAATTAGCTGCAATTATTCTTTTTGCATTGGAGTCTGTATCTGTCCTGCATGGTTGTCCCAGCTGGAACTGCTGGCACTTAGAATAGGCAGATAGAGGAACATAGGAAGCAGCATTATATTAACTCAAAAAATTGCCCCACATAGCCAAGTATCAGCGATGCTGACTAGCATTTAGAAAGCCATTTCTATGTTTTCCGTTGGCTTCTTCTTGAGTTAGGCAGTTCTGACTTTCAGATGACATCATCACCTCCACTGAAACGCCCGTAGATTGCATTTATTTTAATGGCATTCTTTTGTCTGGATGATATGATTTTGTTTTATGCCGATGTGCCATGCAGACAAACCATATGTTAGTTTCCAGGTAAGAGTAAGGCTAAATAAAGCCAGATTGCCTAAAATAATCAATGACCTCTTTCAATTAACCAAGGAAGTGTCAGTTTGCTCGGAAGAAGGGGAGCAATCACTTTTGAAAGCCTGTCACCATTTAATGCTCCAAAGGAAACTGAATTGTCAAGGGTGAAAAGCTTCATCTGTATGTTTTTTTCTATGTCTTTTTTTTTAACCATCACTGCATGAAATGATTTGATTGGGATTTGACTTGGGCTGATTAAGTGAGGGAAGGCTGTCCTTCAGACTACTTCAGAACCTTATTTCTTCTACCCTTGTTCTTTTAAAAACAGCATTTAAAAAAAAGTATTTGAGCAGAGGGAAAGTATTTCATTCATGGGTATTTTAATAGAATACTACTGTGAGTCTAAACCTACAGTAGGAAGGGATGGCTTGAATATCTTTAAAAGCTGTTCATGAAACACTATTTTTAATGTTACTGCACAGATCAGTTATTACTGTAAGTGCATGAAGAAGTCATATGAGCTGCATTTAATGTTGATTTGATTAAGTCAAATCAGTTTTAATTTCCTGGCTTTACCTACTTTATCAGGGCATGCCTGATTTTGGGATTGTGCCCCCGCAACCAACATAAATATTTGTTTTCAAAAATTCACATTATTGTGAATATTTCCGAGAAGGTCTGGATTAACTATTAGGCTAAAAAGACAGCAGCCCTGTTCACAGTCTTAAAAAGCCTACTTACTCTTCAATGGCCAACATCATTCCCCCATTTCATCAATGGTATCCTCTGAGGATGGAGGCTCATCATTCTACTCAGTCCCCTATATCTGGGGTGTCCGACTGTGGCTACTTTAAGATGTGTGGACTTCAGCTCCCAGAATTCTTCAACCAGCAAGCTGGTTGAGGAATTCTGGGAGCTG
>JANHZU010003482.1:35940-57712 GCA_032468055.1 Acrochordus granulatus
ATTTGATACACCATGTACAATGTTTGATAGGGATTATGTCTCCCCTAAATAACTTCTTTCCAAACTAAAGAATCCCAAATCTTGTGTGTTCTCATAACGAAGATTTTCAAGGCCTTGATCATTCTGGTAATCAAAGTTTAGAGAAAATACTTGTCTGCAGAAGGGACTTCCTGGTTTATCTTCTCTCTTCTTCCCCCCAAAATATATTCATTAGAAATAAGTCTTAGAACTGATTATCCTACACGTATGTGTTTATGGCCTGGCTCACCCATCCATTGACAGGGCAGGAGTTATAGGGCAGACTGTGTGACAATTAATAATTGCTCATCAGTCAAAGGTTGATCTTGCTGAGTAGAATTTTAGAAAAAGAGAGAATAAAGAGCAGAGTGGAGTGTTTCCCTTCCCCTGGATGTGGTACTAAAGAATTAAGATGTACAGTATGTATTGCCAGTATGTGTGATTATATAATGTTTGATAGATATTATATGAATCTATTCAAATTTGTTATAGCTTCCTAACTCCAGTGGACTCTGTGAATAAAGTCCTCCATGGAAATGTGACCTGTTCATTACTCTGTTCCTGGTCATACCTCATTTTAGTTCCATTTTCAGTGGATTTCTGTCCTTGGAGCAAGGCAGTCTGGTTTTTCATTGTCGGCAACTTGCTACAGGCACAGAATTATAGTTCTACAGTAAAGCATAACAGTACAGATTCCAGTAGCAGAAACCACAAAAAAATACCACCATGCTGAATAAACCAGGACAGAATTGCTCAGATCCCTAATTAATGCTACTTCCAGGGATTTTGGGGAGTGTAAACGTGTGATAGTAGTGGTGGTTTGGCAAGCTGTTCTCAGAGGGCCTTGCCCTGGATAAAGCCCTTCAGTTTCCTTTCTGATTAAAGCTGGGCACAGATTACTGACAAATGAAATTATCCCTCTACTTAATGCAAGGTACCCTACATTGCACCAAGGAGAATGTCTAAGTTGAAAACAGTGAAATGTACCTTTTGCTGAATTGCAGAAGAATTTGTAAATTTGTGCCACCTTTAAGAGGGGAAGAGAATAAAGAATGTAGAGATTACTGCTGGAGGGAGCAGGAAGAAGGCTGGATGGCTTGCATAAATGAAAGTGGCCCCTTCTTGGACATGGATCTTGGGAAATGTCTGGTTATGCCTCTGTGCCCTTGCAGAAAACATAAACTAAGGAAATTAAAGATTAGAACAGTATCATGTTCTTTAAAAATTGTTTTTGGCAGCCTTCATAATCCCTAACAATGAAACATCAAGTTTTTTGGGAAGTGGGGTGGGTGGTGAGTGAAGAAAAATTACATCTCCCAGAATTCTGGAAGTTGAAGTCCACAGATCCTAAAGTAGCAGAGGCTGAAAACACTGCAATACCCAGTGAAGAGTTGTTGTTTCAGTCCTTCTATCCTGTCTGATGCGACTAATCTCTTTTGTTCTTCTCTAGAGCTACACCAAGAGTGCTGCTTTCGTTGTAACCTTGCACCCCCTACAGAACACCACAACAGATTTCTGGAGGTTGGTGTATGACTATGGCTGCACCTCCATTATTATGCTAAACCAGCTCAATCAATCCAATTCTGCCTGGGTAAGTAAGACAGATCCACTTGTCACATGCTTAACTCTTATTTTTTGTTCTAATAGCTTTGTTCCAGATCTATAAAGTACTAGGAACAGTGGAACTCTTATTCAAGGTCCACTGGTAATTTGGGATCATTCACTGGTAATTTCATTCACTCACTGGTAATTTGGGATCATTCACTCTTAACTTCAACCTTCCCTCCAGGATTATTATTGTTGGAAAACTACAGAAAGCAGGATTATGTACACTACTTTGAGCTCCTGGAGAAAAGGCAGGATATAAATCTAAAGATTAAATATGTCCACCGAGCAGACACACTGATCTCTTTGCTCTGAAACAAGGATAAAAGATGGGATGAAATAATTAAATGCTAAGTGGGATTGGAATAGCCAAATAGGAGTGTTCTCCACTAGAAGTGTTGAGATGGTAACTCCTGGAATTTCCAGCCAGCACTGTATCAATTTACTTTTCCTTGGTAGTTAGGGGTGCAAAATGTGCCATCTGTCATCACACTTCTGTGACCCAAGAATCCCTCAGAGTGATTCTAAAACATTGGTTTCCATTTTTCTCCTTCCTTTTCTTCTTCAGGCTTTGGGGCTTTTAAAGGCAGAAGGCTTGCAGCAGCATAGGCTTAACACTCCTTTTTCAATCCTTAAATAGCTAAGAATTGAGTCTGGCTTGAGCAACTTTGGAATATGGCCATCAACATGCTGTGCAGATGCTGCTGCTGCCCTCCAGCCAATGGAAGTTGTGCATTCAGTGGCAAAGAGCAGTTACTGCCAGTCACTCAAAATTTATTGTTTTAAAAGAAAAGAGGGAAATGGGCAAAGCACAGTCAGCCATGGCTACTGTTGAGATAGTTTTGTAGGAGCACAGCTAAATGATATTTGGCCATTGTAAGTCAGTTGAAGAGGCCTTAGTGACTTGCTTCTCTGATCATTATGGTTTGCTGAATAAATCACATATGTTTGAGTTTGCACAGTGCACAAAGTTGGAAACTGGCAACTAAATGACCAATGAAAAACCATTATGGGAGGGGAATGCTCTTGATTAATTAATGGGTCAAAGGGCAGCTTCCAGAAATAAGGGTCTAAATGTAATTTAGCATGCATGCGTCTATGCAACATTAGATGCCAGGAGAAAAAGGTAATGCAATCTTTTCAACCTGGTGCCTTTCTAATATGTAGGTGCATAATCTATAGATCCCCAAAATCTTAATCTGAAGAATGTACATGCCTGCTGTTGCCATTCTGCAGCTCTTGAACATCAACTTCCAGAATTCCCCAGAAGGCATGATCATTGACCATGCTTTCTGGGGAATTCTGGGAATTGGTATAGGTAGGCATAAACATCCTATGGATTTAGATTTTGGAAATCTATAGATTATGCACTTAGATCTTCAAACTATGGAGCATTTTGGAAGTTTGATTCTCCCTCCTTAAACCTTCAAGGCACTCTTGTTGAGTTCATAGCAGTTTTAATAACCCATTAGAAGTCCACAATGTTAATTTGCTTGATTTTTTTGAAAAACATAAAATTAATACTGTAAACTTTTAATGGACATCTTCATTAAATAGGTTATTTTATGAGTCAAGATCAAATACTTCTAGTGCCAATGACCCAACCCAATCAGTTGTACTACTGATACATATAAGCAAGTAGATGAATGAATTAAAGGATCCCCTTTGGGTGCAGATGAACATTCCTTTGTCAGTCTTGCTCGCTGAGTTAAAAAGGACCACTGCGTGCTTAATAAACAGAAGAGGAAAATAAACATTATTCTCAGTGTTACCATATCAGGGAGCTCAAGTAATATTGCAGGGCCAAAGGGAGTTTATTCAGGAGTGAAATTAACTCTGGAAGCAATTGACACAGAGGGAAATCCAAGCAGTGAACTCTGTTACAAGAGGGCAAACTAAAAATTGGGGGAGCTTAACTGGAAAAAGAGAGGAGAAGCTTGACTAGAAATGGGTGCATGCAGGAAGGAGTGACAGAAGCTCTGGTTTTCCCCAGTGTTTGTCTTCACAGTCAGAGTGGTAAAACACATTTAACCAAGTTAATTAAAAACTTTAAGCCTGTGTCTATACCGCATGCTAAGCTTAACACATTCTATAAGTTCAGCCTTTTTGATAGTTTATGGTTCAAATCCAGAAAATGGACTAATTTAAATGGATAGACAGTGATGTATGTTGTGCAAACATGCTTCAGATCACCTTATCAGATTCCTACTCCTCCCTATATGGTCTTAATACAACTCTGCCTCTGTTTCTCTGTTATCTCTCACCCCGGACACAATTTGTTTGAACCTCTTCCATCTGGTAGGTGATACAGGGTATTGCATACAAAAAAGCTTTCCCCCCCATGCCATCATTCAAATGAATACTTGACTAATGCTATATGATCATGCTACAAGATAGATAGAGTAGACGGTAGAGAATTCTAATTAGCCCAGAAGTTCTGTCTAATGTGTATACATACCTATTAATTTAAACTTTATAACACTTTCTTCTATTGACTGCACATTTACAGAATAACTAACATTGGTATGCAGTATCTTACTGTTGTTTATTAATATTGCAAGTATACGGAGAGCTGATTTACTGGAGACAAATTCCCTGCATGTTTAACCATGCTTAGCGAATAAAATATCTGAGTATCTTATTTTGCTCATCACACTGGACAACTGCTTCTTTAGGGGATATGTGCCTAGTACTATTTCAGCCAGATTTTAAACATTTACAACAGTCAATAAATCTTCAGATGGCTCTGGAAAGGCTTTCTAGATGACATATCCCTCACTTGAACCTTATCTCACTGGAGGAAGTTGTAATAACCAAACAATGGCTCTGGACAACATCATGATTGCAAAGATTTATAGCTCCCATTAATAACCAATTATTATTTAAAGACATTTGCTATCCAATGAGACCTGAATTCTAGGATGGCATGAAAAGCTAAATGTTGTGTTAAAGGACAATGACAAACACAGTGGTTTTGTGCTGATATTTCTGTCCTTAGCTGCCATAAGAAATGAAGTTGGTGAGGTAGGAACAGCAGTTTTCATGCTAGAGAGAATCTATTTGTCCATGTAGATTAGATGCTTCCCAAGGCCATGAGGAAAAGAGGCAAACATCTATTGACTCAGAGAAGTAGAAGGGAAGAACCTTGAATTAGAACCTTGGAGCAAGGACCTTTATAATGGCAATGACTTCTGTGTACTCCAGTGGATCAATTTTCTCTTCCTGAGTCATGCCTGTTCCTGAATAAAGGGTTATTGGTTTGGAAAGATAAGACCTGCAGCTGAACTTGATTCTGAAAACAGTCTCATTCATAATAAGTAGACAAGGCATCAGTTTGATTGCTTGAAGAGTGATATCAAGAATTTTTCCTCTCAGTCATCATTTCCTGCCAATTTTATGCCAAGCAATATTAAACCTTGTCCTGATGTTTCCTCAGTGGAATTGGCTGAAAACGATTGAAGAGGATGTTGATAACATTGAATTACTTCCCTGTGAGAAAAACCGATGAGGTTTATTTATTTAGAGAAAGGGGGACTCGAATTGGGTGTATGCAGGAAGGTGTGATGGGTTTTAAAATTGCATATAAAAGCAAAGTGTTGTAAGCATTGTCTGATTCCACAGTGCAGAGATTATTCTTTTTTAGGATAAACCAATATGCATAAAAATGGAGGCAAACTTTGGAGATTTGGGAGAAGGGAGAGAAAAGAACTGATTTAATTGTGAAAGGGAAGAAAGAATGGCAAGTTTAATTCACTAAAGCATGCATCAACTCCTTTTTTCCACCTTAAAAGTCTGAACTCACCCCTCTACCTTTGCTCTCTCCGATTGAATTTGCGCAATATATTAATCCTAATCAAATACACTGCATTATGTATGGTTTATTAGGTGAGTAAATTTAGTTGTTATAGTGCCAGATATTTATGCCACTGTTTGTTCATCTCTTCTTAGCCTTGTTTACAGTATTGGCCAGAACCAGGCCTTCAACAATATGGACCAATGCAGGTGGAATACATCTCTCGATTAACTGATGAAGATGTGGTAGCCCGTCTTTTCCGGGTCCAGAACATAACACGGGTGAGTTTGCTCCAAATTTCTACACTGTTTTGAGACCATGTTTTTTTTAATTAAAAAAAATCTGCACCTGCTTTCTTTCTTTTCAAATGAAAAAAAAAAAAACCTTATGAAAGGGAATGGAAAAGGGGAAGGAGTTTTCACTGTGATAATTTGCAATCATTCTTTTCTCTTCCCACCAGCAACAACTGTAGTTGTAGTACTTTCTCAATTTCTTGGCTTGTAGTTTAGGGCTTCTTCACTTGTAATTCTGTATAAATAAGGCAAGCCATATTTGTTTTTGGAATAAAAACTGAATAGTCAATGAAGTCTGGTAATGCTGAAAGAAATGAGCAATTTGTTTATAAAAAATTTGGAGATGGGATAGGTTGAGAGATGAGGTAGCCAAGTTTCTAAATGAAACCCAACTGCTGTTCAAGGTAGAAGAGTTAAAAAGGAATTTCAAGTCATTACAAGCTACTGTTATTGGAGGGTTAATACACCCTCCATCAATCTCATCAAAAACAGTCTGTAATCACTTTCAGGAGCATGGAGGAGGCTCAGCCTCTCCAATGGGGAGAGGCAAAGGATAGGAGGGGCAATGGATAGGAGGAACAAGGAGAAATATCTGTCTGACTTAGAGGTGCCTGGGAAGTAAAGGATTTGCTTCTCATGAAATGCAGACCAGCCAAAGCACTTTGCTGTCTGTGGGGAGTGGCTACTTTTTGCAAGCATGTGTGGCTGAGTGAAGGAGTCAGCATGAGATGTTGTCTCCACTGATAGATCTGTACAAAAAACTCCAAAAAGACCTCTCCAACCTGAATGAGAGGGCCTCCGGATGACCAATACAAGTTCTGGGAGAAGCTGTGAAACAAAGCTTTCATGCCAAGGTTGACAAAGTTTCTGAATGCAGCCAGTTGACTGCTTTGCGATACAAAATGCTGGATTAGGTAAACCTTGGTTTGATCCAGCAGGTTCCTTCTTCTGAGGCCAACAATCTCTTCAGGCCTTCCCAGATTAGCTCTATTACTCATCAGGTCAGTTATCTTAATTCCCATGTCAATTAGTTCAATCCATTCCATCTCATGTTGTTCTTTAAAGGACATGAACATGTCTGGTTTTCATGCATTTTTTGTTTTATACTTTTTGCTTTTATTTATTTTTTTAAAAAACAAAGTTGTGTCTTGGATTAAAGTAGGAAAACTCACCTGGACAGTTTGCTTCAGAACAAGATGGGATGAAGGATTTGATCATTTCTGGAAGCGCCTCCCTTTATGTCGAATGTAAATCTAACCCAACCTAATGCTTTTCAAATACACTGAACTAGAATTTCTGCAACTTCCAGCCATTACATTGAGGGAAGACACTGGTTGGGGATTATGGGAACCTGAGTCCTGTGAGGCCCTGATCCAAAAGACATCTTCAAGCACTTGCTGGCAAGAAAAGAAAAGGAAATCTCACTGCAGGTGTCTTAGAAACTAGTAGCTGATTTTCCCCTCTTCAGTAGGTGTCTCTTCTGCCCCCGCTCATTACAACGGCATTAAATAAGAACATGAGTGCCACCTTCAGAGAGTCAGTCTGAAAACCCGTTATGAGTCTCATAGTATTTCCATCCTTCCCACTGATTTTGTATTGACCTTTCTATTCAGTGCTGTTAAATTCTAGGCTTGCTTAGCTATGGGCACATAATCCTCCTCATTTCAGACAACGTTATATTGCAAATCTACCTATATTATGAAAGTATTATGGAACCACATTTCTTTATCCCTGCTTCCCTTCCTTTTTCCTTTCAATCTCTCTCTTTAATTATTACACTGTGAATACCAAATGAATGCAAGTAACCAACAGTCATTGACTGCCAGGTGATAGCTGGCTGGCTGCAGATGTGCATACCTCACAATTGTGTTTTGAAAAGATGCTTTGAAATTTTGGGGACTGCAAGTACAGGAGGGCTTTAAAAGCGTTGTATTTTCCTGGTTTCTGTGCAAGAGCAAGCACTTCTTCCCAATAATTTCTGAAGCAGGTGTAGCTCTAATACCTATAGACAGGACTGTGTGTATCTATGTAGAAGGTGGAGCTAATACCCAGGAATAAGCCAAAGAAAACAATAACTTAGAACCCAATAAGGGCAGATTATTTCATTCCTCTATCATGCCCCAAAAATGCCCTGTGCGTTTCAGCTGATTTGATCAGCTGATGCTCTAAAATCCATTCTGGAATGAATACATTAATAGCTTTAATTTTCTCCTTCCGTGTATTGTTATTTTTAAAAGCTTATCATCATGCAGCATCACCAGAAATCCAAGGACCCTTGATGTGCTTATACACTTGGCTAGTCATGTATGCATCAAATCTAGATTTTTTTCTCTCCTAGTTAAAGAATTGAAATTTTTTGAGCGGTATTCTTTGAGTTCCTGAGTAGAATTGCCTGTGATTCATTTTGTACTGAGTAGGAAATTTCCTATTTTCATGAATCATCAGCCTCATCACAGACTCCCTGCTAGAAAGTAATATAAACCAGTTGTTAGCAGCTATTGGATTGAGGCCCAACAATAAGTCATATTGTAAAAATGAAGATGGGAACAGCTGGGGCAGCCTCATCTTAATTTAATTTTTTTTTCAAAAAAAGGTGCCAAACACAAGTCCTTTTGTAAGTATATAAACAGCAGGAAATTCCCACATGACAAGCAGGATTTATTAAAGTTAGTGATGTCGCTGGGTTAGGATTTTAGGGCAAAAATTCAACTGAGCAGGTTTATCACATTTTGAAGTGAAGGTAATGCTTATTAAAAAGTAAAATTTATTAAAAGGGTGCAGTAGCCCAGGAGTTAAGATGCTAGGCTTGTCGGCCAGAAGGTCGGCAGCTCGGCAGTTTGAGACCCAAGTGCCACTGAGTAACAGGGTAAGCTCCTACTTGCCCCAACTCCTGCCAACCTAGCAGTTTGATAGCATGTAAAAATGCAAGTAGATAAATAGGTACCACCTTCAGTGGGAAGGTAACACATTCCATGTGCCTCAGCGTATAGTCATGCCGGCCACATGACCATGGAGGCATCTTTGGGCAAACACTGGCTCCCTCGCTGTGAATCAGAGATGAACACCCTGTAGAGTTGGCCACAAAACCTTTACCTTTTCTTTTAATGCTTATTACTGTCTGAACAGTTTTTCTCTCTCTTGTTGTTTGTCCTAGATGTACAACTGATTGAAATTCAGGACCCTCGCCTAATCAGATGCCGTAGAGCAATATTTCCCAATCATGAACTCTTCCCAAAATTCTGCAACTAGCTTGGCCAAATGTCGATGGTGATTCTCAGTCATCCAGGTCATGACTATCGCAAAAGGCAACTGGACTTTTATTTGGTTTTTCTGTTTTGAAGACTTTCACTTCCCATCCAGGAAGCTTCTTTTGTTCAAATTAACTGGTGAGAGGTTAGGGGATAGGCAGGAATTTAAGTCTGCTCAGAGAGAAGTGTAAATCCTGCCCGCCTCATCAGTTAGTTTGAACAGAAGAAGCTTCCTGCAAGGGAAGCAAAATGTCTTCAAAACAGAAAAACCAAAAAAGTCTTTTTGCCTTTTGAAAAAGCTTTTTTGCAATAACTAGCTTGGCCATTTCTGAGAATTCTGGGAATTGAAGTCCATACATCCTTGGGAACACTGAGCAGGAGACAATGATTAATTAGGCAATCAAGCTCCATTGAATATTTGAATGACATTTTTAGGGATTCTGCTTAAGAGAAAAAACCCGGGATAAATCAAGACAAAAAAACTAAAGATGATTTAATTTCTTAAAATTAATTGAACTCAAATCTGGTGAATAAGATTATTCCTTTCTTACGTATATTCCATCTGGATAAAAATTGCAATTTGAGGAGGATGTTAACTCCCAGAATTCCCAGCCAGCATAGGATTTTGGGAATTGAAGTCCCACACATCTTAAAGTTGCCAGGATTGGGAAACCCTAGCTTAGTGTATCTTTATCCTAGAATAAAAGGCAAGATGGACATCCGATATGGCTATCAGATTCCAATTTGTGATTCATCCTGGAGTACAGTTGATTAAAAACTTCTGGTTTCAGCAAACTTTTTGACAAGAGAAAACTAACAATAGGGCTTCTCTAGTTACAGGAAGGACACTTGATGGTCCGGCACTTTCAGTACCTGCGGTGGTCAGCCTACAGAGATATTCCGGATTCTAAAAAATCTTTCCTGCATTTATTAGCCCAAGTACAGAAGTGGCAAGGAGAGAGTGGCAATGGCAGAACCCTTGTGCATTGTTTGTAAGTATCACTTGGATTAAGGGGAAGAGGGAAATGAAGAATCAATGTTTCTCAAATGGGGGAGGTGTTGTTGATGTCTCCCAGTCAGTTCTGCATTGTTGCCTGCCTTGTTAGAAACATAACTCAAGTAGGATCATAACTGCCTATGGACAGTTACCCTATGTAACTGTCCATAGGCAGAAAATCTACATGGAAATGGTTGAAATAGCAGTCTGGCTAAATGTTTGGATGCAAACTCTGTGCCTGTTGTAATTGATGTCAGTACTTTGGCAGATTCTTGTACAATGGAGATTACGATTCTCTGTCAAGAATGTAAGCCCTGCTGTGTACCTACTATTACATCTGGTTAATAAACAGATACAAATCCTAAACCTATTAGTTTAGCATACGACGGAAACAGTGGTTTAAATAAGCCATAATTTCAGCATGGATGCTGGGCAAAGGACGAATGGAAGAGGAGCAGAACAAAAGTGGGCCTCAGGCATGTTCTTGAACTAATAAGCTCTGGTTTAATGATCCAGGTTTCTTACATCTAACCAGACCAGAGGATCTTACATTTCTTATGCAAGTGTTCATTAAGCACACAGATACAATTAAATTGAAAGGAGGTGTGACCCTGTGCATTAAAGCCTTTTTCCTCAGTATCCCTATTCACCCCATTAAGCGAACTTTTCACAAGTTCTGCCCAGAAATTTGAAAAGCATCTCTAAATCAAGGGACTGTGTAATGCATAATAAATCAGGTTGCAGCTTTCATGTAAGTAAACAGATGCAACCAGGGATCAAAAGCAGCCAAAACCGATTTTAAAAGGTATCTTAGGAAGCACTGGATAACCATGTTGTTCTTCAGCTATTGATTTTTGGTTCATCAACATCTACACTCCAAGAGAACAAACAGGCTTCCAAGTTGACAAGGGCATCCAGCAATGAAACATCCAAATTAAGGTTGGATATTAGTCTAAAGATAATTTGGCAGCGTGTCTGCAAATTCCAGAGGGTAAAGAATTGAGGAAAGAAAGGGGGATAGAATCGGAGGCTTTGGCTCATAAACAGTCATCTTGTATACATCTGGCTAATTTCATGATGTCAAGTGTGAAGGATTTATTAGCTCTGAAGGGAATCCATGCCCTGAAGAATTTACAGCATAAGTTGGCAACATGCCTGTTCACTGCTGGGAGAGAAACTAATTTTGCTCGAGTCATACCAGTTTACACAAAGCCAAACAGATGCTTGAATGTGGCTTAAACTTATTTTGGGAGTTTGAGACAGTGACAATATCATGCACAGGTGTTTGGTTTGATTGATTTGGGAATTGTCCTTTTTTAAATGCCCATTTCCCAGCCCCCTCCAAAATAATGCTCTGGAAGGGTTGTGTGATCAAATCCAGAAAAGGGCAATCAAGTTTCCTTTTGAAATCAGCTTCAGCATTGGATGGAAGGTCATAGCGGTAGAGAGAGACTGGCCAAAATGTTTTCTGAACTGTTTTCCGGGTCAGAAAACAACCGTCAAAGAATTCAGCTATTGTTAGAAGAAGAGAGCCACCTTCACTGATGGCAGCCTTCCTCAAATCGGAAGGTCTCCAGCCACGTGGAAGGTCTTGCTGGCTGGAGAATTCTGAGAGTTGACAACCAAAGGATCCAAGTTGGAAAAATTTATATTAAATAACAGTAACTTTGTCTGTACCCGAAACGTGAGATCTCAGCTTGTGCTTAGATGTCCCCCAAACAATGTTTTGATTTTTGGAGATTATTTCCATCCCATCCTCTTAAAATAGGTGGAAAACCTGGTCCAGTACAAATAATAATGCATTGCTGGCATTTATGTAATACTATTCCTGAAAGGTTAATACGCTGTATCACCACAACTGTGTAATTGTGCTTGCAGCTATTATCTTCATTAACAAATTGATCACCATTTCATAGTATAACTGTTTCCTTCCCCTCTATTTTTTTATTATCATCTTTTAACTCCTGTGTGTTTAAGCACTCAATTGAAGCTTGCTCAGCAATTTAATCTCTTAGTAAGGATTATTTCTCAGCTATTGCCAGCAGCCATCATATTCTATCAGAAACAGGCAATCCATGGTTCTTTGTTTTAAAAATGGCTATGTTGAAAGCTTAACTGAGTTATGCATCACCAGGAAAGGAACTCATTTCCTGAGAAAGTGTGCAATCTGACAGTCTATGCTGCCTATAAAAATAAATATCAAACTAATTTCCAGATTCTTACCAGTTCATTTCCATACCAGTTCATTCTTATTCCTCTTAAGCAAAACAAAATGGACAAAGAATTACTTTTGCAAGGTATGCTTATTTATTAGATTTATTGCCTGCCCTGTCTACCTGTGAAGAACGTGCAAGGAGATTAGGAGAAAAATGCCAAATAAAAAAAGAAATGATTACTTTAAAAAAAATTCAAAGCATGATTCCAAACACATCAAGTATAAAGTCATCCATTAAACTAATTAACGTATCTAAGATGAAAGATATATCTTACTGCTTTTTTCTAAACTCAGAGACAGTCAGAATGGATTGTAATTCCTGTGTGCGTTCCACACTTTGGAGACGATAAAATAGTGGGGCCTTTACTATTTGCCAAACAAAAGTCTCTATGAGCTGGACAGTTGACTAATGCAGCACTCCACAAAATTACCTATAATGGGAGCCCTTTGTTAAAGCTTCCATATAACCTGGTTTCCAAGGATCACGTAAATTATATCAAGAGGGAAACAAGAATATCATGAGTTCTACATCTTTTCTCAACTCAGGTCCTTTCAGCAAAGGATAACAACCTGTGAGTAGCATCAATCTATCTTGTAATTTCATCTCTCTGAAGTAAGCCTGAAGTGATCTATTTGATAGTATGGAAGAGCTGGACATGTACCTTTGATCATTTTAATGTTCTCTCCTTGACACTAAGCCAAATAGTGATTACTGATCTACTGGTCTCATTAGGCTACTTTTATATGCTTTCTTATGTGTCTAATTCCTTCTGTAGGAATGGAGGTGGACGGAGTGGTACCTTCTGCGCTTGCACCATGATCCTGGAGATGATCAGGTGCCACAAATTGGTAGATGTTTTCTTTGCTGCAAAGACCCTCCGCAACTATAAGCCAAATATGGTTGAGACCTTTGTAAGTAGCAAGTTGCATTTATTTGTCTTACATTTTCCAACACCTTAAACAATGTTATGGTATTTCATCAAGAAATTATGGAACTGACTCCTAAAGTGACTTCTAAAAACAGAAGATGGATTGGGGGCATTCTTCAACTATCAAAAGAATGTCCATATTCAGAAGCTTATACCAATTACAGTACACCTTTGATATGGAAATTCTATGGTATCATCACAGCTGGTAGAATTCAACATGCCACTAAATTCCAGTAAAACAGGAGAAATTTCCATTCATGTCATGCTGAGAAGTATCTGGGAACAAATTGATTGCCCCAATGAAGACCAAAGGGCTATTATTGGTTTAGGAGTTCTGCAATCAAAATACAGTAGGATTTTAGAGTGCTACATTCACAAATGTATAAGTACGTAAGTGAACACTACTATTAGTATAACACTTGCTGGCCACATTGTAGTATCATTCATTCATTCAGGTTCTATGCTGCCAATCTCATGAAGGGCAACTTTTGGTGGCTTACAATACATAAAAATAAAAACAATATTAATACCAAAGTTAAAGACAGAGGCATGTCTTAAACATTGCTTAGGAAGGGAAATACAATGTTTGGATTATGAATTATGGATTATGAAATTTCTCCCTTGCTAAATGAAATGCCTGTCGAGGTTGCTCTGATGTCATTAGAGAGAAAAATTCAACTGAACAAGACAGAGGATGGAATTAAGCCAAAGCAATTAAAAAAAATGTTAACTGACATTGAGTCAGGTAACCTATTGGGCTAAATTGCAAGGTATTAGGATATGCAAACTAGTGTTTTCAACCAGAACTCAATCTTCTCCCAGTCTCTACTGAACCTGCAAAATCTGATTCTTGAGACTCAGTTTAATGATCTCACCACAGGAGTAAGATAAAAGTGTTGCTATTAGTAGAGCTTCATTGATCTGTGCCTGTTAAGGATCTGGCGCCATGTGCATCCTTCTCTGATGCTGGAATTTTATTTCTCTACATTTCTATAAAGAAGAGCTATTTTTTTTCAATCCAAAAGCATTATGTCTTTAATCTCTTTCTTCCTTTCTGGTGTCCACCCAAAAATGAAGCTCTGGTGTTGACAACAAATTAATTGGGTTTTCAAAAGTCTACTCCCATCACATGCACATGGAGTTTGTGTATTTTTTATTTATATGATTTATATAGCTGCCTACCAAACAACTCCCCAGCATCCAAGGTTAAACTGTTATCCCACTCACCATCAGTTGTAGCAGAACTCCTCTATCCTCTAACTAAATGCCAAGAGAAACCACTATGTCTTCAGTGCCATCAGACTCTCTGGGGATGCTGTTCTACCTAAAGCAGGTGTTGCCTAACTCCAACAAGATGACAATATTTAATAGAAGGAACTTGGAATATGACTCTGTACTAGGTCTGGTGGAGCAGGCAGAAACAATGCAGTCAACCTGCAGCTTATTGCTCAGGAAGCAATTACATCTGCATATTTTTTTTCAGCCAGTTTAGTGTAGTAGTTAAAGGCACTGGGGTATAAACTGGAAGACCATGAGTTCTAGTCCTGGACCAGCCATTTGATCTCAGCCCTAGGAAGCAGGCAATGGTAAACCATTTCCAAAAATCTTGCCAAGAAAATTGCAGGGACTTTTCTTTGTGGTTACCAGGAGTCAGGATTAACTCAAAGGCATGTGCACATACATAGACACTTGGTAGAGCATGTATAGGACTGTAGTTGGTGCTTAGAGTGTACATAGGACTGTACTAGGGCTGTTATACTTTCCTAGCTACTTTGTGCAGAAAGAATAATGGGAATAAAGTTATGTTATTTATGTGTACATTTATGTTTTGCTTTCCCTCCAAGGAAGTCAGTATAACGTAAGTCCCGTCAATTTCATCCTCACAACTTTCTGTTGAACAAAATAGGACATAAAAGTCCTGAGATCAGATTGGAGGTGGAAGATCTGCCAGCCTCACTTTCTATAAGTTTCTAATTCTTTTTTAAAAATCAGGATGGAACTACTACATTAAACTGATTTCTATATCAATTTGCATATATTATTTTAGGCTTTCTTCTGCTGCATAATTCTGTATATTGTCTTACTTAACATACTTTCTCTAGTTTTGTGTGAGAAATGAATGCATTTTACACAAATCTGAAGAGCTGCAAAATTCAGAGTAGTGTGAAAATGAAATGATAATTATGTCCCGACCCATATAATAATTTGTGAATTGTGAGTTGTCTTGGAACATGTTATGGGACATTGAATGTCTTTCTTGTGTACTTCTGGGTTACACTCAGCACAGCTTTTCCCATTTTTATTTAATACATCCATTGCAACGTTCTTGCTCTTAAATTCAGAAAGTCCAGAATCATGATTTTGTATTGTTTTCCTAACTGTAATGATGCAGTACTTCTTGAGCTATTTACTTTTTCCCCAATACTCTCCCCCACAAAAATAAGCATGATCAGATTTTGAATAAAGGATTCATTTCATCTTTAGATCACTTTGTGCAATAGAACCTTTTGGGAACTTCCAGGAACTAACTTAATCAATTCTATGTCTTTGTCACAAATACCTTATCATTGAAACCATTTTTGCTGTAATTTAATTCTTCCCAGACAGTATCTCATTATTTTCAGAATTTAGTTGTAACAGCTGAAAACAACTGCCCTGTCTTTTAAAACAAGCATAAAGGGATTTTCATGAAATCGTTGTTCCTATATAAAAGTAGAAATTTAATTTAGGCTTTCTGAAAATAGGCTGTGAGTCACCTTTCTTTGGAGTGCAAAAGAAAGAGGTCATCCTTCTGGATCATCCAAAGGTTTATCTTAAGGGTTAGCAATCTTTTTGAGCTCTGGTGACCTTAGGCAATCTTATATTCCTGGGCTGTAAATCTTCTAAGATTTTGGCAAGTTCATTCTGAGATGACTTGTGAAAGTGCTGAAATCCCAAATGAAGTTTCAGCCTTTCTTTTTTAAATCGTATTTATTTTGAATTAAAATTTAATTATGTAGGGGAAGGGAGATATCCTGGTATCTGCAAGTACCATATTGAATGATCATTTCCCATAATGACCAACCAGGGTTCTCAAGTTAAGACCATAACCAAAGCTAAATAATCTTCTCCCAGAATCATTTCCCAGCAGTTCTTTTTTCATTTATTATGTTATTATTTTATTAAAAGTATTTCTAATCAACTTATTATACAAGAGTTTCAGTGCATACAACTACAATAAGTAATTGGCTAAAATACAGAATAACTAACAATGCTAACCAAGAATCATTTAGTAAAAAAGAAACATAGTTGTAGATGGTATGCCCCAAAAGCAGGAGGGCAGAAATCAGAGTAAAATAATGTTAGCTCTAACCTTATTTCCAGTGGAAGGGTATTCCAAGCTTGGATCCCATATCAAAGCCATTCCTTCCCCATGATCCCAAATAACATGCCTCTCCCCACAATGGGTTAATGGGATTAACCTCTTCAGATGTTCCATTACAAGAATATAACTCCAACCAAAGTGCCAACAATAACACAGGAGTCAAAATTAGTTCATGGGCCATATGATTAACACCAAAGAGGATTAAGGCAAGCCAGTTTTTTTTCCTAATATTCCCTTCTTTTCCTATCATCCAAATCATATTGTGTTAACCATCTCATTCTTTTTCCAAGGTCATCTCTGATTTTCTACCCCGGGCAAATCTTTTCCCCTTTCTACAACATCTTTAGCAAGATAAAGTTTGCATATGCTCACTCTCTTGTTTTCCCTTTCCTTAAAGGAACAGTACCACTTCTGCTATGACATAGCCCTGGAATATCTGGATTCACTGGAGACCAGATAGCATCTTATCAAAGCATTTCAAAGGCAAGTGTTTGTATTGGGTGTGGGCCAAACCTGCATTTTACACCCAGACTTTTTTGAATTAGAGAGAGAGAGAGAGAGAGGAAAAAATCCAAAATAATGCAATGGAATTAAAATGAAAAAAGGCAAGATTCAAGGACAATGTTGTTCATTCTCTACCTTCATTTTATTCCTATCCTCCTCCTCCTGCTTCTCTAGTTGCCAGCAGAGCAGAGCCTATACAAACTCAACCCATGTACACAGTGTTGTGCATATGCCAGCCATGAGTTTGATACCTGCGTGTCATTTCTATGTATATGGATACTGGTGTGCAGAATGGGCATCTCAGTGGATCTCCTTGTGATGCTAAGAGTCATCGGCTGGAAAGAACCCAGCACTACAGATAACAGAAAACAAGCAAAATCCAGCCCCTGTCCACAGGGCAACAGGAGATTGAAGAAGCAATGGAATGTGTTTGAAAGCTAAGATCCTTTCTGGCAGAAAAGATCAGTTTGCAGTTGTCATTCTTTGGGAAAGCCACATTGGACTGAAGTGCTCATTGGACTTGTACAGTTTCCATTCTCTCTTTATAATCAGATCTTTCTTGTTTCCAAATGAGTGCCTGCCTCCAAAGAGAATTTCTAAATTGCCACATGGCAGGAAGATTGCTGTAAAAAACAGAATAAAACCCCAGTCATCTAAGAGGGAGAAAGCACACACGTGTCTTGTTCTTAGATTAAGGTGTTCAGATTTTCTTAACAACCATCGTAACCATATACCTGGGTATTTGTTCCAAACTATTTAAGCTTTGGAAGAGCCGTACTTTTCAGAATATTGGTATCAGCCCTGCAGCCCTTGTCAGGCATCTTTTCAGTAAGGATACCCAACCATCAAAATTCCTCAATAGTGCATCCCCTTCAACATCTTAGCCACAAGTACCCATGCACACAGGCAGGCTTCATAGATCACCAGCAAGCATGTAAGTCAAAAGAGACTCTGTTCATGAGAATTATTAAGCAGGGGGACATGAAAGGGAAAGTAAAGGTCCATATCAATCCAGGTGATTCTGTTTTGGTCAAGTATAACCTTTGTGTGCATGTTGGTGGCAGCTTTGGAATTAAAAGCAGTAACAAATCGCTGTTTTCTGCATTTATGACAAATGTGGTGGGAAGACATTATGCTTCGGAAAGGTGAGCTGATTGAATTTGCTGGAACAGGTAGTTCTATACTGCCTTTGTGTGGCTTTGCTTGGAGTTAGAATTTATTGGAGTCAAAGATGAAAAATGCCAGCATATGAATATAAAGGATAGGTGGATAGGTTTCTATAAGAGTCCAAGTTCCAAATGGAACCCATTTCTTTCTTTTGCTCCATCAGCCATGCTAATCAGATTATTTCTACAGTATATCTCCCACTCTTGGTGTAAGGTTCTGTTAAGATAATTAATAGAGGAGTATTTAATGCAGCATAGCATCAGAGCACTGAATGTGCTCTGCATGAAAATTGTGGTGCACTATTCATTTACTTAAAGAACCAGAGATACTTGAGCCAGCTTAAGCGAATTTTTGCCAAACTTGGACGACCAGCCTATTCAAAATATTTGGCCATTCCACTTAAAATGTCCAAACTCCAAGTCCTCCAACTTTCAGGCAGCATGATGTAGACAAATGCATGTGCAAAAGTAAAAAAAAATGCAGAGTTGTTGATGTGCCTTTTTATCCTTTCTGAATGCATCTGATGTAAATCAATGGGCTTCAGCCTGGAGCCTTAGCAAGGGAATAAACAGCATTGAAGTGGCAGGTGTGACAGAGGTGACTGAAGCCCTGTCCCTTTTTGGTGCATGAGATGCATGAAATGCACATTAGAAAAGGGAAGGGGTTTTAGTTGCCTGGTTGCACCCCTCATTTTGGTGCTTTTGATCCTCTTACCCACAAAACCTCTGGACTGCAGCAGTGAATCTTTTTTTCAAATTACATTTTGTCCTGTCAATGAAGAGCATTAGTCACTGTGTTGATAGGTGCAGTGAAGGAAGGAGATTCTTCTAGGCCAGGATACTGATTGAATTAGCCAAGGGAAAGAAGATCTCTTGGTACACAGAATAGATATAAAGGTTATTTGTTCCTTCTGGGGAAAAAATGGGAAATGGGAGGCATGAATTTGAACTGAGCCTCATTCCAATATTGTTTAGGAACAACATAGTGGCTTATGTTATTGCATGTACCTACCAGCTAGTATTTTCTGTTTTTTCTCCAGAACGCCCATTATCACATCTCAGGATCTTTTGGGAAGGAGAGAAAGAAAGGATGAGGGCCATCATTTTGGATGCAGTCCTTTCCTTCTTCTTTTGGAGGGGGTATTTGAAGCTTTTTCTTCCACAGTGAATTTTAGGGAAAGTGAAATGACACATCTCCACAAATAAAAGCCAGATATATAGTAGCACAAAGCAATGAAATAAGGGGTGGAAACATTCCAAAGGAAGATGGATATGTATAATAACATAAACTATTAATGAATGTAATCCCAAATGGGTGATTAGATAGAAAGTTCTTTTCAGGAGCTAAGTGGATAACTATCTTAGGTGATGGAGCAAGCATTGATCTTTTTTAAAAATACGAGTTTTTATATCCAGCTAGAATGCTTCCTCTGAGGACACATAGGACATTATTCTCCAAGTGCTCCAAGAAAGTTTGAGAGACCAATCCTAGATATTTGCAGCTAGGCACAATGATAATGTCCATGTGATGTCTTTTGTTATTGGCATCTCAAGGTCAGATGCAAATATGTGAGGCATAGCGTTTGCATTATCACATGCTACATGTTTCATCACTTGATGCCTCCTGTGGAGATGTGTGAAGCCAGTGTGGAAAAATAAGAATGGAATTGGTGCAACATAGTTAAGAGATAGTCACCAGGGGTCCAGTTATAACATGTAGTTGTGCCAGATTCAGGTACTGAGTAGAATGGAATTATTGGAAGGTATTACAGTTGGGAACCTTAGACTGAAATTTCAGGGCTGTTCTGATTCTTTTCCTTCCTCCTCCTCAATGTGAAGATTAAGATTGATGAATGGGAATAGCGACATGTAGTGGTTTGTGTTTAAAGCAATGACAGCTGCTATTTGTGCACTTGCAGAGTTTGTATACCTAAAACACAACAAAAGCTATGTCTGTAACACAATTTCATATAAGCACAGAATATGAGACCTCAGTGAAACTTTCTGCTGGTGAAAATCACATATTTCATTGTAAAAATGGAGAAGACAAGGAGAAGTCCTGGTCCTGATGGTTAGTATTTTCTGTTTTAGTATGTGTAGTATACATTTGAAGTTGAAGTCCACATATCTTAGAAGTTGCTAAGGTTGAGAAACACTGTTTTAGAAGCTTTAACTCTGGGTGAACCCTTGGCAATTTCTCAATAATGGACTGAGAAACCCTCTTTTTGGTGGGGTTAAGAAAATGCCAATACCTTTGAAAGGTTTGAAGAGGCAGGTTCTAATGCAATTCTCATGTATCATATTCTTTCAAGCAAAGCAAGGTGAAAAGGTTTGATATATATATGTATAAATTTTAATAGAAAACAAGGTGAAGTTTTTGGGTTGGTTGAAATCGAATAATCTATGTGGTGCTTATTTTCAAGATATGTATCTAATTGTAGGTGATAGAACAAGGGAAGTCAGTTAAAGAATGTCTATATTTGGAAATCTATTTCATATAATTCTTTCATAATTTCACTACAGTCAATCAGCTTTGAACATAACATTCTCCAGCTTTGCAACTTTCAGGTATTATAACTCCCAAAATTCTGACTGTACTGCTTATGAATTCTGGGATTTGTAGTTTCGGTGTATCTGGAAATCATTAGAGTTGGAAATTACTGTTTCTCTGTTTCCATGAAATTTGTAAAAGGCAATTTAAAAATCACCAATGAAATCAATTAAGTAGCCTAACAAACCACTTTTTTTTGTTCAAGAATTGATCTGTAAAGTAGAAGTACTTAACTACAAATGGGACACAACAGAGAGGGAGAGATACTGATTTAACTTGTGAGTGTATCTTAAAAGCTCCTTTTTATGTTACTATTCATACTCAGATTACTGACATCATCCCATGGGTAATATATCAGTTTTTGAACATTGAATTGGCTGCTTTCATTATCATATCACCTGAGCTGCTATTTTTTGTGTTACCGGAGCTTACATTTCCTGCCTCAAAAGTACATACCTTAGGAGCTTCTAAATGAGTCAATTATTCCCCTGTGGCTTAACTTTGAAGTCTGAGAGAGAATATGACAATCCTCAACTTTCTTTTTCACACACGTCTCTTTTACCATGGAGTGGCTGATGGGATGAAGAGAGGGGAACTCTCTAGCTGTTCAAATAAACTTCTGTCGGTGCAGCTTCCAGTATGAAAGATTGAGGAACCTGTGATCCTTAACACATGTTATTGGACACCATTCCCCATTAGCCCCAGGCAAAACATCCCACCATGGCTGATGTAAGTGTCCCCACATCCTCTGCTGTATTTTCTTAATAACCAAGTGACAGAAGATGCGAGATGCACAAACGAATTATTTATGGTCCCAAATGGGTGTCATCACATTTAGTCAAGTAATGATAAGAGGATTGATTGAAGACGGATGGCTCTGTGTATATATTTCTTTGACCAATTGCCTTGATACAAACAATTCTGCATAGAAGAGGAAACAGTTCTCAAAGGAGAATGCATACTTTATTTTTTAAATATATGAGGAACACTGCTTTGCAAGAACCATACTTGTTTCTTCAGCTATTACCAGAAAATGCCTCTTTTAAGAAAACAGCTGCATACATACACACAGCCTGTATGGATTATCTG
>JANHZU010003482.1:66474-77425 GCA_032468055.1 Acrochordus granulatus
TGGAACATATCCAAGCTGCTGAAGAATCCAATAAAAAATGTAAAACCTCCATGTTATTTATTTTATATATAAATACATAACACTATTTGTTTCTTCAAACTAAACATATTATCCACCCTAATTTCCCTCTTCCCAATAATACAACTGTACTAAATTCCCCAAAATGAGAAAATCTCACCAGATCTCATGAAATGATGTTCATTTTGGAAGAGAGGTGATGGTGGTACTTTGTTGACTGAAAGGAGCTATATTCCTAGTCCTTGTTTTCCAACTCATAGCAACTTCCAGAGGTTTGAAGTTCAACAGTCAGAATGTTCAGCAACAGTCATGCTGCCTGGGGATGTTTGGGGATTTGAAGTCCACACATATAATTTGCCACTGTTCTAAATGCAAACTATTGAAATCCTTATAAGATATCTATCATAGTCAAAATCAGAATAAATTATCATCTAAAAAACAATTCTCAGCTAGTGGGGTCTTGAAACTATGAAATCAGGATAGAATTTGACTGGGTTTACATGATATATTTGAATATCAGCTGTGCTTGCTGAATTAAGCAATTCTGAGGGGTTGTGTAGCATACTGAATGACAAAAACCAAGTAGCCTAGGTTCATATCATATGTTAAACCTAAAAATATCTAAGCAAGGTTAACATTAACCATGCTTAGAATGTTGTGCAAATGCAGCTTATAGCTTTGAAAGTGGCCTGTTAAGCATGTGGTAAGAACATAGCCAACGGCTATGAAGAAATGAAGCTCTCTCTAGGAACCACACTGGCTGCATACTTTGGTTGCACACTTTAACTTCCTTTATTGCTATGTTATATTCAATTTACTGTTGTCTTGCAAGTATGCTGAGAGCTGCTGTACTGGAGTGAAATTCCTTGCATGCTTAACCATCCTTGGCCAATAAAGTATCTGAATCTGTACCAGGTGAATTAAGATGTCAGAATAAGACGGGGAAGCAGATACAGCGATAATAATCTACTTCATCTTCAGTTAAAATGTGGTGCACCAGATAAATCATATCTATCAAATAAGTACTGTAGTGACATGATTTTAGCAGTTTCCATTTTAATAAATGTATTTGCCTCATCTTTGTCCCTCTTCTTGGTCTCTCTTTTTCCTTCTTTATTTGCAAGTAATTGGAAGAGTCCAGAGAACATTTTTCATTATGATAAAACAGGATGAGAAAACAGTCTGCCGATCATCTGGTAGCTTTGATGGATAAATGTAGACCAGACGTCAAATCAAAAGACTTTAATTGGCCCTCAAGACTGTAAGAGAAGGGGAGAAACGGAAGACAATTTTCTATTGTCTATTTCCAAAGAAGGAATGGATTCCAGACTCAAATCATTTTTTTAATGTACCATCATTCCAAAGGGAACATCATGGGAACATTGATGTTCCCATACATTGCAATTAAAATCCCTATTAGAAAAACAGCCCTGCCCATCTCTGTGAGCTACTTTTGTCTCCTTTGTGCCCCCCAAAAGTTCCCAGCCTTTTCTCCTCCTCCTCCTTTTTGCTAGGTTATATTAACAAACTTGCAAGACAGACAGAAAAAAATGAAGAGTAATCTCTGCTGAATGCCAGCAAGAGTTAAGAGAAGAATGAATGAACGGCGTAGAATGAAATGGGTCACCTGCAACAATACCATGACATTGCTTTTGCAAAATAAATAGCATGCAATCTTGGGGGGCATATTTTCCATCAATAAGTTTTCTGCATAATTTTTAAAGCTTGCAGCTGGGTGTATTTGGATCAGTCACTAAAAATGCAAAGCACTTTCTTCATGAAGCAGCACCAATCCATCTACCTCTTCCTTCCAGTGCTCTTCCAGCGCACTGAGGTATAAAGTGCTGCAATATCCCTTTGGGATACTAATTCCCAAATAACATCTTAAGAGTTCACCTTATCTAACCTCCTTCTGCACCATTCTCATCAAGTAGGCAAAAACAGAAATAAGACAAAGATGGGGAGGAATGAGACTTAGTTCAAACTGTGGACCAGAAGATGAAGCCTCAATGTAACCCTTCAGGACATACATCCCTGACTGTACATACCTACATGTAGGTACTCATTGTACATGCATCCCTTTTGTACATACCACCCTGATTGCGCATTGGAAGGATACATACTGAGGCCGAAGCTCAAATATTCTGGCCACCTAATGTGAAGAGGACTCATTGGAGAACACCATGATGCGGGAAAGATTGAAGGCAAAAGGAGAAGGGGATGATGGAGGATGAGATGGTTGGATGACATTGTCGAAGCAATGAACATGAGTTTGAGTGAACTCTGGGAAGTAGTGCAGGACAGGGAGGCCTGGCATGCTGTGGTCCATGGGGTCATGAAGAATTGGGCACAACTTAGTGACTGAACAACAAACCCTTTTGAACTAGAGAAGGGTGGAACAAGATAATCTCAACTATTTTATACACAGACACACACACATACATATATGTGTGTGCTTGTGTGAAGTTAAAAATCTCACTGCAATATCACCTAATATATGGAGCTTTCACATGCAGCTTCCTCTAGGACAGGTGTATCCAATTTTGGCAACTTTAAGATGTGTGGACTTCAATTCCCAGAATTCCTCTGCCAGTTACATCTTAAAGTTGCCAGGGATGGACACACTTGCTTGAGGATATTGTTGATATAAATTTCTCATACAGCTGGGACCATAAAAAAGGACTACAGCTGATAGGTTGTAACTCAGTGCCCCTCAAGATCAGCCAACATCTGCTGAACTGGACCTGATTAGGTTCACAGATTAGGTTCAAGTGGATTTCTCACAATAAAGCAGAACAGCCTTCTTCCAGGATGATTTTTTGCAGCCTCGATTACAATTCCCATTATTCCTAACCAGCAGCACTTCTGAAGGATGCAAATACAGGTAATCTTTGACTTACTATGACAATTGGGACCAAAAATCTGGTTGTAAGTTGTTGTAATCATAAGTTAAGTCTCCCACATGACCAGACCTGGGTTTTTTTTACATTTTTTCATGGTGGCTGTTAAGCAAATCACATGGTCATTAAGCAAATGGCACAATTGTTAAATGAACTCATTCTTCCAAATAGGCATTTTTTTGCCATAGACTGGAAAATATGTAACAAATTATGGTTATGTGACCCCCCAGAAACTGCAACCAGTTGTGAAGGTGAACTGGTTTCCCAGTGCCTGAAATATGGTCACATGACTGTGTGGTGTGTGTTTGTATAACATTTCATGATGGTTGGAAGTGCTTTATGGGTTTTAAAGTACCCATTCTGAGGTTATTGTAATTCTGAATGACTGATTGTAAGTTAAGGACTACCTATAGCTGTTGCCCAAAATGGCTTTTAGGAAAAAGTGAAGATAGGTAGAGCCAAGATACAATCCACAAATACAACAAACCAATTTACAGTGGAGTGGTTTTCAACTCTGCTAAATCATGATTTAACTATGGTTGAATAAATCACAGATTAGGTTCAATCACCAACTTAGCCAAAGGCAAGTAATCCACATTATGTCTCAGTCCATGTGTGAACTCAGATTCTGGACATGGAAAATACTTAGTGTTGCAGAGGAACACTTTTTTTAACAAAGGAAAACATTTGTCAACCTTGCTGCGAAGGATTTTCATCCAGGAAAAAGACAAAATTTTGCAATCTGGCCAAGAGGTTTATTATTTCTGTTCACAAGTCCAAAGGAAGAGCCTTTGTCTATCTCCAAACTGTAATTTGGGGCACAAATATTTGTTTGCACAGAAAATAAAAACACGGATCACCCTCAGTGACTCCAACATCACATCGTCATAGGAAGAAAAAAGTCAAGATCGGTTCTCAATTATAGTTAACATGGAGTTTTGAGTGATTCAGACACTGAAAGAGTTAATGAAAACCATTAACCTATAAATCCAGGTCATGGACAGAAAAAAAAAACAAACCTCATGAGCCATGGGTTGTGAGTCAAGTCAAATGGATAGCTAGTGAGTAAAAGAAGCTTGTATTAAATATTATTTTACTTTTTGGACTGAGAACGGGACTGTGTGGGTTTGCTACCATGTGTGTGTATGTTGGAGATTCTAGGCTGGGGGAACAGCTGAGTGAGATTAGTTTCTTTAGACAGTAATTGTTCAATCCTTCTTTCCTTTCTAACTTTCTAACAGGCACCTGGGTTTGCCGTTAGCTACCTCCCTGCCCTTGAATGAGCATAGCTGGTTTATTAAGACCTAGAATCCTTAATAAATCAATGATGCATATTTTGGTGCATGCTCACTGGGGAATTCTGGGAGTTGAAGTCCACACATCTTCAAGTTGCTGAGGTTGAGAAATGCTGCTTTAGCATGGGCTAAGTCAAGCTATTGACAAGGTATTCACCATTTTTCTCCTTTCTAGTAAACCTGTATTAGGAAGAGAGGATCTTTCTCCAGCATACCTAGTTGGCTGTCTTCAGAAATTGTGGGGAGGGCACAACAGATTGGTGGAAGGAGAATTTGAAAACCCCGTGTTGGTATCAAAAGGGCCTAGCCACTCGTGCCTCTTTAAGTTAGTTAATGCTTATACAAAAACATACTAAGCAGGACTGGCTCTTATTCTGCATAGCCAGAACATTAGGATTCACTCTCACTTGTATAAAAAGATATGAAATCAGGCAATCAGGCTTGCAGGATTCTGTTGTTACAGCCAACCTCGATTGAAGGTGTCTGAACTCTCCTACTTTTCATGAGAAAAGCAGAAGAGGGTATTTGGGTATCAAGCAGAGGGTATTAAAGAGAGCAAATCAGGAAAATAGTGTTGAGCCACCAACACCTGCACAAACAAATGGACTCTGCATTGCAATGTTGTGATGCTGTGTTAGACTGATAGATGAAAGCATTAGATCCTTTGGCATCTAGTGTGGCCAGGAATGTATTCATGAAATATTTTCTCTTTCATTCTTTCAGCCCTTTAAAACTTCCCTGATATTCCATACTTTTATTTAATCCTACAGGAAGATCCAACTTCCTGTAATCTTCCAATTTCTAGAGTGAGTCAAATAAGTATGTCGTAAAAAAAAATTCTCTTCCTAGTACAGGCTTACTAGAAAGGAGAAAAACGGTGACCATTTTTGTTCAGTAGCCTGACTTAACACATGCCTGACTTAGCACACAGAAGTGTGTTTCATCCTCAGCAACCTGACGATGTGTAGACTTCAACTCCCAGAATTCAGGATGGCTACAATTTCACTACTAAGGGATCATCCTCTCCTTGATGGAACAATTTTCCTTCTGGGCTGAAATCCAGAGAATTTTTTCACCCAGTTTGTCTCCTTGCAAATTGGGTTGAATTTTGAAAGGCTTTATTGAACAAACTTGTGCATAATGTTGCTTAAGTTATGAATATCTTTCTGGAGGATTGCACCTGTATGAGAGTATGTCGATTATCTTATCTTTGGGAGTTGCATCTCAAGCTGTCGCAAGGATAAAATAGTCCCTTTATGTGTACTCTGGAATAAATCATACAAAGTTAACTTTGAATTAAGAAAACGCCTAAAGAGGCTCAGAGTGAATGAGGTTTTTATTGGGTTACTTATATGTTATCAAGTATTTTTTATGCCTTTGATTATAGAGCTTTCAGTGGATAAGATTGATTCTTTTAAGTTAATAGGCTTCCCATTGAGACTGTATGGATTTTCCTACTTAGCCCCTTCATTGACTGCCGAGAAACTGCATTAGGAGCTTTGCTTTTCAGTGCATTTTTCACTTTATTTTAGTAGCTATTCTTTATCAATCAAGTATTTATTTGAATGCAACAACAGTGGATTCTGAATGGTTATATGGCTATTTATTCTAAAGAATTTGCCATTCTATAAAGCTTCCATTGCATGTATACAACAATGGCAGTGTCTATTATACTGCACAGATCTATAACATGGTTAGTTTAGTTTTGGCTCAACTAGGCTAGTTCTGGCTCATTCAGTAAACTACGGTTAAACATCATTTAAGGGAGGGGGTGAACCAAGCCTTGTCTTCCTCTGACTTCCCCAAACTGTTATCTTCCTGAATGATTGGGAATTGTGGGAGTTGTGGCCCCATAAATATAGAAAGCTGATTTATCTTCAATCATCACATAAGGATAAAGGTTGAATCAATTTGATGAATTTTATGAAAAATGATCAGGTTCATTAAGACAGGCCAACAAATGGTCTTTATAAATTTGAGGAAAAGCATAGTAGGAAACTTCTTTAACTGCTATTTGTTTTTCTCCTCTTCTGTTTTGCTGGTATAGACAAATTCTTGGGAACTATCTCCATTCATAGTTCCAGCTGGTATTTTAGTCAGACTTGGTTGGTTCTTTTTATTACTCTTGACATCCACCAGCCCCTTTTTCTTTTAAAAAATAATAATAAAGACTCTGCAAAAATAGCCACCACACCACTTTTATTCTGTTTAAACTGCTTCCTGCCAAAGCACTCCAAAGTGTGCATTATGTCTTCTTTTACAATCTAAAAGAAATGATGCAAACAACAAAATAGTGAATGAAAGAGAAGAAGAGCATCAGCCTCCATTACCAACATTTTCATAATACTGTATTTCCAAATGCTCAGTTGGAAGGATGATTTAAAGAGATGGTACAGGGAGAGAGAGGAGCCAATTGGTCTGCCTTGGCCAATGAAAGGGGCCGTGTTAATCACCTGACAAAAGCAGATGACAAAATATTGAGAGATTCATTTCCTACATGAAATGTATTTAGATTGATTTACTCATTGTGGTAAATCTACTATCATTCAAGGTAGATTAGACCAGGAAACTAAATTTATAAGTATTATTTTTATTATAGGGTAGCAGTAACATGTCTGAAAGTCCTTCACCCTCCTTGACTTTATTTACAACAGAACTAGGGAGAGTCAAGCCTGAAACATTTTCACAAATTCTATTTTTACCCCGGCTTAGGTTTTTTTTTAATTTGATCTTTGTTCCTTGAAATTATTCTCACAACTCATTAAAGGTGACCCTGTTCAGAATATTCCCATTTGTTTTATGACCCACACATTTTTTTCTGTTTTGTCCTCTATCTCCTCCACTGCCAAAACTCATTCAGTATTCCATATAACTTCAGAATAGATCTTTCTCATTGGTTATTTTATGTAATTTCACAGTGATCTTCTGCTAAAGGCTGTTTCTTTAACATTTGGAGCTTCCAAGCAAGGATTTAGGTCCAAAGCACTCAGAAGACTGAATATGTATGATAAAGCACATATCCTGCTATGTTCCCTTTCTTTATTTTGTATAATTATAACCCATCTTTCTGTCTTTAGATTTCCACCATATGGTGGGTGCACTGGCTCAAACATCTATGCAAGTATTTTAGTTTGGCAAGGCAAATATGCAAGGATTGTTCATGGGTGCAAATAGAAAATAGAATCTTCTGTAATGGAAACACAAAACAGGAATCTGTCTAACAGGATTCTATCTTAGAAATTCCATCTATTAGAATTATAGAGATGAGTGGTAGATGCTAGTTGATTCTCTGAAATGAAAGGAATACCTATTGCTGCACGCAGCTGGTGCTCTTCATTATTTACAGCTATATAATAATCTTGGCATTGCACATCCCATGTCTTACTGTATTTTAGGGTACAGGTTTTTGCAGAGGAAATGCAATAACAATACTTGGCATGGAGTGTTGTACCTGGAGCTGTACTACAAAAGATGAGTGGGGATAAAATGTGGAAGAAGGCTGGGACAGAACAAAAATTACATTTAAAATTAAAATGTAAATAATTGCTTATAGTTGATTAATTCATCACAATGTATTTATTATCGTACATTAATAAATGGATGATAATTTCTGGAGATCCTTTTGGGCAAACACTCAGAGAAATACTGGAGACCTCAGATAATAATATAATCTCTCCCATTATCTGATGAAGCACATAATCATTGTAGCTGTTGTTTATGTTACACTAACTTGAACAAAACCCTACAAGAGCAAGACTGATATACATATAACAAATGCTGGCAGATCAATACTTGGGAAAAAAAAGAACTCTAATAGATTGAGGAGGATTAGCATTGCCTTAGACTGGAATCTAAACAATCAAAGCTGTTGTTGTGACTAGGATTTTTGTATCAACATTAGAACTATTCTGCATTATCTTCTCTTAGTATAGCTCTGAACTGAAATTTACTAACTGTGGAGGAGTAGAAATAGCCTTGAAGAAGGAACACAAGAGTGGTTACATAAACATCAATTTAGCTCTGAAGGACAGGAAAAGGTGAGAAAGAAACTCTGGGCTGCCCCATCTCGATTCTCTTCGCTATGGAAGTTCTCCCTTATTTATTTATATATAACAGAAAAAAGAAGCTCTGCCAAGCTTTCAAGTTTCTGTTATTATATCCTGCAAAAATAGAGTTCCAATGGTACTTCTGGCATCTGTGACCTAATTTGAAGAGCTGACAGTAATATGTGTTATATTTCTCAGAAAAACGACTAACGGCATCCAGAAATAAATACTGAGTCCTTTATGGTTTCCAAAATGTTGATGTAGTAGTTTCCCATCAGCTGGCAGCATATAATTCCTCAGGATCCCTCAGTGCTTGGTATATATCTTGAAACTTGTGTATTCTAGAACACCTTGGTGAGCTGGAGTAACTCAGAAGGAAAATGTTCCTCTAAGCATTACAAGCTCAAGAAGTTCACCGAACAAAATTTCTCCAAATCACATTGTTTATGGATATGGACACTGAGAATCTTTCTTAGTTGCCATCAAATTTGCCCAAAGTGCATTACATCAAGTTTGGGGTTTTTTTGCTGACATTCAGAGAGAAAAACAAAGAGGAAAACAAGTGTTTCAGGGAAGATGGGGGAAAATTGTTATGTCAGTGATGGCTTTCCCCCTTCTTTGCCCATGAGTGCAGGAAGAAATCAACAAATATCTTTCTTAGGTTTATTAGTCTATCTTCCCCCACTTCACTTTTGAAATGTTTTAAAACATTCCTTTTCTCTCTCTCTCTCTTGAAGTGAATGCCTCAGTGCAAAGCACAGTCTTCACCATCATCTTTATTTACAGGAATGCCTGGAAGATACATATGGGCCATTAGGCATTCTTCTAAACTAAAAAAAAATACTTTGTTTGAAGTAGGCTTGTTATCCCCTTCCTGGGAAGGAGCGGTAAGGTAAGCTAGGATTGACCTTGCCCACAGGTAGAAAAGGTGATGGGGAACAAACTTAACCTTTTTTCTTCTGATGAACAATTTTGTGAAGGGGCCATTTTAAAAATAAATATCTCCTCTGTAATTTGTCATGTTCTCAAACTTTCAAATGGACCTACCTTCTATCATCATAATCCTCTTTTTTCTCCTCTTTTTGGAATATATAACAATATGTAAATATACATGCTTGCCCTCTGTCTAATTTAGGCTGGAGAGATGAATAAATTTGAAAATAAGCCTGGCTTAAAGTCATCCAGTGAATGAAATTTGTGGTTGACTTGGGTTTTGAACCGAGGTCTTTGGCATCACAGTCCATCTCTCTAATCAAATGACTCTTGCACTGCAAACTAAAATACATTTTTCTCTCTCTGCTCCTGCTATTATGCTGGATCTGACTATTCCTCAGGTTGTTACAGTTGGTCAGGATTAATTAATGTGCCAATATGTTAAGGGCATGGCTTTTTAGGCAGTCCATGTTTTCTGCTCATCGCTGTTTGAAGCATAAAGTGCCAGTGACAGAAAGTGAGTCAAATGCCACTTTCTCGGTTCATGGTCTGTTTGCCTCACTGAGTGCTTCACAGGTATATCATTTGGAAAGTTGTGTTTGCCAGCTTGTTGATGGTGGTATTTACATGATGGAGGGCAATTAGGAAAAAAGTTAACCAAGATGTACATTAATTTTATGTTGTGTAGGATAGTGCATTTCTCATGGACGCCAAAGAAGATTAAATCCATGGCCTGGTTTCAGGTGAAACTTGCCTGTGGGACCCAGTCATGCCAGAGAATATTGATCAGGGATGTACAACCTTGGCAATTTGAAGATACGTGGATTTCAACACCCAGAATTCCTCAGCCAGAAGCCAAGGAATCCTGGGAGTTGAAGTCCACACTTCTTCAAATTGCCAAGGAGGACATGCCTGATGTAGATGTTGGGCAGAGGCCCTGGGGTATATCCTATCTAGGATCCCCAAAAATGTGCCATCTTTCCACTAAGCACTTGTAAATTCCACTTCAAGTAGTGCTTCATATGATCTGGATCAGAATTTCAAATTACCACCCATTGCCCGTGACTCATGGGAAAGGCATTAAAAGATGTGTTTCTGTCCTTGTAGGTAAAGTGTGCACTTCCTTTTACTCTTGCCCATTTTCCCAGACTGGTTTAAAGAATGGTACTAATTCTGTGGCTTTTGTTTAGCAGCCCTCCCTAGTCTCTCATTCACTGGTTCTTAAACTATTTGACCCAATTACCTCTTTTCTCCATTTCAAATATTGTAATTACACTCTTCTCCCTGGAAAAAAGAAATTAAAAACCCAGGGTCTGTGGTTTTACACAGGTGTTTCACCAGTGGTAGTCCCAAACTAGATCCTCAACTCAAAACCAAACAGATTGCTTACTTAAGCAAAGGATATGCTCAAATTATCCTCTTGGGGAAAATTGCCATCCATTTTAACAAGCATTGCTTTTTTTACAATAATTCCATGGTATAGCTACCAAATATTGCAAATATATTTCCACAGCAGAATATGACTATCATCAGTTGAACCCTACAGAAATTAATGTTGATTCTGTCAGGAGAAGCTTGCTAAAAGCTTATACATACATAAAATAGCCTTGTAGACTGGTTTCAACAACCTCAGATATGCAGACAATACCACTCTAATAGTAGAAAGTGAAGAGGAGATAAAGAGCCTCTTGATGAGGGTGAAAGAGGAGAGCGCAAAAGCTGGCTTGAAACTCAACATTAAAAAAACAAAGATCATGGC
>JANHZU010003482.1:80910-91415 GCA_032468055.1 Acrochordus granulatus
CTACCAGTTTAGCTGGCTTCAAGAAAAGGTTGGGTGATTCATAGAAATCCTGAAGATTAATGGCTATTAGCCTTGATGGAAACCTCTCTCTGAAGGCCATTTTCTGAGAGATAGTGCTCTTCCTTCTGTTGTTGGTTGACTCTTATGAGAACAGTCAGCTGGACTAGATGAGCAAGGGGTCCAACCCAGCAGGCACTGCGAATGTTCTTACATTTATGAGCACCTTCTAGTTGTGCTCATTCAGCCAGCTAAGAATAATCTAAGAGCTGTGTCATCTATGTCCTATTTTATCTTTTTATTTATGAAACTATGCTGAAGTCGAGGTAGACCATGTCCATGGCATTTCCCCAGTCTATTAAGATTAATAAGCTTAGTTAAAAAGGAGATTAGTGCAGTATGACATGGCTATGCTGTCCCTTTTCACTGTATAGTTCGTATATAAACACAAATTTTTAATAACCTCCTCTAAGATTTTGCCCAGTCTAGACATCAAGCTGATAAACTGGTAATTTCTGGGGTCATTTTTTCCCATTTTTGGAAGATAGGAACAATATTTGTTTTCTTCCAGTATTTTTGAAATGCTGCAGGAGTTCTCAAACATTACAATTAGCATTTCTGCAGCCGCTTCACCAGTACACTATGTAGCTAGGATGTAATTCATCTAGGCTTGAACATTTACATTGAACATTTAAATTAGCCTAGCATTCTTTATCCTTTCTTTGTCTTTCCTAAGCTGTAGCCCCTCCTTCTACTCGTGGTAAAACAATAGCCAGCTATTGCTCATTTCCATTTTGAGAGAAGATTGACGTAAAATATGAATTAAGATGTTGTAGCATCTACCCCCTTACCTGTTACTTATTCACATCTTTCCCCCGCCCCCGCATTGTTCTGAAAAGTGGGTGCTTCTAGAAATTCCACCCTTACTTGTTTTGAACCTCATCACTCAAAAGTCCATTCTAGCCCATTTCCACGTGAACTATTAAAAATTATGCTGCCTTCCTGCACATCAACAAAGGGTTGCCAATGCTTAGGAATGATTTATACCATTCAAGGAGTACAGTTTCTGTTTTATTATCTGCATAAAATGTACCTGGGACTGATTAACCTTTCCATAGAAAGAGACATTTGTCACTTTTTTGATACAGGAGTAGTTCTTTTACTTTTAGATTAATTTATCCTTTTGAATTAGGTACAATAAGGAGGAAAATATCTGTTGGTTCTCTATAACTTTTGTGTGTGTGTGTGTGCCTTTGGGTCAATCTTGACTCCTGGTGGCTACCTGGCTAAGTTCTTGTAATTTTTTTGTCAAGATTTTGGAAGTGGTTTGCCGTTGCCTCCTCATTAGCACCGAGAGACTGGGACTGAGATTCATTTTGAATTTGGTGGCATATAAATTTAATGAATGAATGAATGTTACCTGACTGGCTTTGTGCCTAAGGCAGTACTAGCAGCCACAGCCTCTCAGCCTTTCCCCTGCAACATTAGAAGATATTCATTTGTTCCAATGAACAAATTATACCATTCAGGAGGTACAGAATACTGCACTAAAAGGGCTAAAATATATGGAAATCTATTAAATTTTCCCTATGTGTGCATTGTAGAATGCACATACATTAAAAAAAGGTATTTGGAGCTTTTCTACAATGGGGTGAATTAAATCTTCTTGATTTAGGCAGTAAACAGGAAAATATCAGAGTAAGATTAAACTCTCCATCCCTTTAAAAACACAGGGCAGTGAGAAAGCATGGAATAAAAATGATCCCCCAAGACCTCTGCAGGACATTTGGCCTGCTGGTCTGGTACCTCCCCTTGCTTTCCTTACAGCCCTGAGCACCTTTTCTGCTGGCTTTGAGAAATGTCATCATGTCTATTGACTGTTTTCCTTTCACTTGCCGGCTGGCTAGAAATGATAAAGGGAGAGGATTGAGAAAGCATCTCTCCTTTTATTTTTATTTATTTTTTATTGTTTCCTTTTCCTGGTGAGTTCATTGTTTTGCTGATAAACTCTTATTTTTGCATCTGGATAGATTTTCTTCTCTCCAAATGTCACATAATTATTTATTAGTTCAACATATGCCATGTCTGTATTAGAAGGATCTGGGAAAAATTCCAAGTGCTTCCTTCTGCAAATATAGGAAACCTTTCTGGCCAGAGGAAGACAAGAAGAGAGAACCCAATAGTGGGGACAGATTTATTCTCAGAAAATAAATGATATCAATAAAAACATATACAGAGAGGCATAAACAGAGAGACAGAAGCCTATGGAAGGGAAACTGTTTCTTTAGAGGAAATGCAACTCGCTTAGCACATATTTATTTAATACTTCACTTGATCTCCACTGGAGATTGGCAAGACCATGTAGTTGAATAATTATTATACAGGGTAAGAAAAATGACTTTGACAGAAATAGGCAAGAACCATCACATAAGCATTGAGAGCTGAAATTTAACTCCTGCGAAGCAGGCTGGCATTTGGAAGTGACTCAGGCACCTCCTTACTTCGCTAGGGCAGGGGGGTCCATCCTTGGCAACTTGAAGATGTATAGACGTCAACTCTCAGAATTCCTCAGCCAGCTATGCTGGTTGAAGAATTCTGGGAGTTGAAGTCCCCCACTTTAAAGTTGCCAAAGTTGTATACCCCTGTCCTAGGGTATAAGAAGGAGGTAAAGTACATTCAGGCTTTTAGTATTCTATTATTATAGCCTATTCCAAAAAAAAAAAGAAGTTTCAGTCTTCCTGTGGAGTTGATTTTTCTGGTCTGGTTCAACTGGCGAGGCTGCTCTCAGTCTTACAAATCTCATTGTTCTTTATTTCCGCTCCTTAAATCTCAGTGAACCAGGGAGGGGTCTGTCTGAGTGGCTTCTGAATATTATCTTGCTTCCCATGACTTAAGAATGTTTCAGCCCTCTGTATTTTTATTACAATTCTTGTCTATTTTGTCAATAGCATCTCCCTTACTTTCTACAAAAACAGTCTGGCAGAGGAGGAATTAATTGCTCCATCTTCCATCCTCGGACTAGGTTTCTGAGCTCATCACAGAAGATGGGAATATTCTGTCTTCACATCCAATATAGAAGTACTGTAAGAAAACTGATTAGTTGCTTCTCTGCTAGTTTTCCTAGTAGCCATCATATATTCATATAAGAGAGAACAAAGCTAACACGAAGTACAGTCCTACTGTACGTATGGACATCATAGCTGAACTTTGAGAGAAATATATTGAAGAAAAACACCATTTACCTGTCCCCAGGACCTCAGTGCAGTGCATAATTTAAAACTATGCAAAATATAAACTTGCAAAGAAACCAGAAACAAAACATTCATTTGAAAACCTGTGTTATGAGCCATCAAAACTCTGGTGAAGTAATACAATTTTTATTAGGGATTATAGTTTCCTAGGAGAGAATGTTGTAATCGCAGAGCGGTGCTATGCCATGTACTTATCAATCTAGCTTGTCTTCATGATTTGATTGATGCTCAACAGGGCCACTGCATATCACAAAATGTAGGATAGGAGTTAGAAGGAATTCTAAAGGACATTTAGTTCCCTTACTATGAAGAGAAATACCTTGCAAATATCCTGGCTTTGTGCCATTCAGAAGTTTTGAGTGGAAAAGCAATATTCTGAAAGAACTTAAAAAACACTGAAATCTAACATTGTTTCCTTAGACTAAAGCATGCCCCAGGCCATACTATTTGCTACATTTCTACAAGCTTTTAGTTTCCAAAAATTTTTCAAGGGTAACCCCATATTGACCACCTTGCAATAGTCTAAGGAGAGATAATTAAAACATCAAAAGCGTAAAACAGAGGAACAGAGGGAATTATATCTTAAGTAAGCAGTATAATTTCATCATTATTTTCAGTGTGTAGGGATCAGTGGGTTACCTTATATATTCAAAAGGCATTTATGAGGCTTAAGAACTGGTAGTTTATGATGCTGTATTGAAAAGGGAAATGTTGAGAACAAAATATCTGGGTTCTCATTGGAATCATCCACTCATGCATACAGAAGCCAGGATATGGGGGAGAGGGTGTTTTTCAGATTTGCTTTTAAAACTGTAATCTACATTTTTCTTCCTTAGAATAATATCAAATCAAAATCTTTATTCAATCATTGACCAGCAAATAAAACACAAAATTACCATCCTTAGAGTAGGTAGTAACCATGATAGTAGGCAAAGGTGGTGAGAGATTCCAACTGTAGTCATTTCTTGGACTAGATTAGCTGCTGGTCTGAGTCATTAAAAAACATTAAGAAAATGATGAATTAAGGACATTTGCATTCTTCTTTTCTCCCCCCACCCTTCCATTAACAATTCTAAACTGTATTTAATTAATCAATCTTGTTGACACTGTGGCTATCCTATTAACTTAGAAATGCTGCTACCATTTCACTTTATGGCTGTGATTTTTTTTTTGCTACAATTAGTCATGGTCTTAAGAAGGCAGAAATGCTCATTAAAAAAGCAGACTGTATAAAATAATTGTGGGTACCATAATGTGCACCATAATGGAACCTGATCTGCGATTTAAATCAAAACATACATGGAATTAACTTAATTTTTTTAACTCCAATTCCAATTGTGTCAGATCCACAATCCAAATCCAACTGCACATAGGAGTTGGATCAAAGCCGGTATGCCCCTCCATTATTGGAAGGCATGATTGAATAAGGCTGTGAGCTCCACAGATTAGCCTTGTGATGGAATGTGCAACTGTAGCAGCAGAGGAGCAGGATTTGCCATCTCAGAGCTTTCCCAGAAAATGACCCAGATCAAGAGACTGCACAGTCCTGAGCTGGGTGGGAGATGAGGGAAGAGATTCAGGGTAACAAAACCCTAGAATCTCTCAGAATATATTTGGTATACTCCGGATACCGAATTTAAAAAGTTATAGCTTTAGTTTGGCAAGATTCTGTCTATAGGCAAATAAAAGTTTGGCTTCAATTGGATTTTCACTTGGACCTGACAGCTTTCCATATGGTGTGCTGTCTGAGTCTTATGCTGTTAAAGATAGAAAGCCTCATGTCAGTTTCAAGCATCTGGAATGCAGAAGTCTTGCCTCGCAAGCTGGTGTTTAAACTGAATTGTTTTTGGCTTCCTTCTGATCTAAAGCCTCGCACATATTTAAAGTTTACATAACAGCAGGCTTGCTTTGGTTCATGTCTATCATTTCTGGAGAGATCCTGTGTCCTTATTGGTACCAAAACTTCTCCATTGTGTTGTAATCATTTTCACACTTGTGCTGACACTGTGCTGCATGCACTAAGCAATTGGGTGACACGGCAGCTATGGAGATTAGACTAGGTTGGCTTAGCTACCCTGCAGAACTCTACAGGGAGGCTTTAATCTTGGTCTGAACTCAGCAGGCTAAAGGAGAAAATGATGTTGTTTGCTCTCCACTTCAGCATATATAACAAAACCCAACATACCAGGCATCCATTGAGTGTGTGCTACACAAAACTATGTGCTGCTTTGGGAGAACATTGGGAAAATTCATTTTGCAGTCTTATGTAAAATAAAGGTTATAGCATCTTTATGATTGTGGTGGTGGTGATGATGAAAAAGAAGATTACTGGAATAAAATGAAAGGGGAACAGACAGCAGTATAGAGTATATAACATTCCTTCTAGGAAAGATGGATCACAAAAAACAACGACCTGCAAATGGAAGTCAAGTCCTGCTCTCAATATTTATTACGATGAAACCGAGTACTGTAGTCTAGAAATTTGTACCAAGAGGTCTAAATCAGGGGTGTCCAACCTTGGCAACTTTAAGATGTGTGGACTTCAGCTCCCAGAATTCCCCAGCCAATTATGCTTGGTGAGGCATTTGGAAGTTGAAGTCCACTCATCTTAAAGTTGTCAAGGTTGGACATGCCTGGTCTAAGTGGAAAATACTCGGTTCTGGGAGTCTGAACTTGCATACTCCGGGCAAGCTGCATTTTTTCTCTCCACATGGCATCATCGGCAGAAACATTCCAAAGATTTCATGCATTCTTTGTGGGTATATAATTTTTCTTTTATTTAAGAAAAGTTCACAGATGATTAACAATGTTTTCTTGGCTCCCCTGCTGCCTTAACTATCATGGACATTTTGGAAAACAAAGAAAAAGTCATTAAACATTATATTTCAAAGCTTTAAAGGCACACCTTTCTTTCAGACAATAGAACTGCTATCATTGCAAGATATATGACACCTCCTACAGATTTACCTATCAGAAGCTTTATTATCCTTTTCCAATAAGATGGCCCGCAGCCAGAATGGGAAAAAAAAATCTCTGAGGTTGAAAAACGTCTTTTGACTTTTCTTTCTTTTCAATAAAAAAGCACCAATCAACATTTATCTTTGGCTTTCAACCCTTTTCATGCTTAGCATAAACACCACATGAGGCATTCTTTCCTTCTGCAGTCCATAGCACAGGCTTCAGTGTTGGGCATTGTAATAAACTTCTACCCATCTATCCTGGGGAAAAATAATAAGTACATGCCATAAAAGGCAGAGACAGAATCAACAGGGTTTTATCGTTCATTGATTCTTCCATACTACGTTGCTCTCCTGGCCTGTTTTAAAAAAAGAAAGGCAATCAGGATGTGACTTCTTCTAAATATTGTCACTTGACTTGATTTTGTGATGGTGAAGTGCCTCACTGAGTATAGTTTTCCATGTGCTTGTTCCCTTCCTTCAAGTGATTACAGATGCTAAGTGACGTATTACTTTTCTGATCACTTTCACTGGAGTGTTTCAATAAATACACCTAGGATTGTTTTGCAGACACCAGAAGATAGAAAAGGAGAAGCCACCACTGAGAATGATGATACTACAATAAGCTTTTATTAACCTTGGGATTTTCCAGGTGTATTGCCCACAATCCATTGCCTATGCTGACAAGGATTATGGGAGTTGAAGTTCAACACCTCTGTTTGTTGAACTTCCCATAAGAATGCCTATTCAAGCAGCTTCTTCAGATGGTTAAGCAGCAAAACATTTCTAACCAGCAAGAAAAGAAGCCCAGTTGCCACGACTCAAACTCCAGACATCTCTACTGGAAGGATGATGGCAATAGCAAGGAGGAGGCATTCTCCCCTAGCTCACTTAATTTTGCCCAAAAGACCTAAGGCTTGGCCTTAAGAATAAAACACCAAATTAATCTGAACAGATGTGGAATGAAATTGGTCTTCTGCTTCCCTCTTTGCAAATAGCAGCAAGTGGATTCGTTCTCACTGCAGGAAAACAATTGCAAAAGAACTGAAATACTGATCTGGATCCAGGAATAGATTAGCCACAAACAAATCTCATCTCTCGTTTGTCTTATTTAAGCATATCTGAATAGATGGCTTGAATATTCTCAGCAGCTCTTGCTGGCACATGCCCTCTTTTAACCTCTTTCTGATTATTCATTTCCTCTCTTTTGGAAGTACATAAATGATTTGATAGGTAAGTAATGGAGAACTTCAAAACACATATAGAAGATATGGTGGCTAGTCTCCACTGATTCTGTCCTCCAAGCTGCTGGAGAGAACCAAAGTAGCTCTGGCTATGCTGCCTCAACCATTTTACTCCAACTAGGCAAATTTTGCCACTAGTTTACAAGGGAAGAGGTCAGTAGCTTATATGCTGTATGTGGCATCATCTGGCTCAGGGGTAGCATCTCTTGCTGTGGTGCGGCATATTAAATTAAGATCAGAATATATTGCTTATCCAGAGCATCTTTGAATGAGCTGGATCTACCATAATCTCTGGAAGGGGAACTCTGTATAAAAGGACTTTATATGAAGGTAGCGCTTCACATGCTGACATATGCCACAAGATTTCATGTAGCAGGTTACATTCTTTCCATACCACTATTCCCAGGGGAAGTCACTTTTTTTCTAGAAAACATAACAAAAGAAAATGACTTTTAAGAAATCCTTGCAGAATTAGCATTAATTATGGAAAAAGAAACTGGCTCTTTCTTGATGTCTTGCATATACAGTTGGTGCTTTCCTTCTCCCATGATATTGTCCTTTCTGTCTGTCTTCCTAGTGGTCTAAAATCAAGCTGTGAATTTACTTTATATATACTCTGATTTTTTTCTTTATTGTGGGACTCAAGTGGCTTCTAGGAATTTCCAGGTGATCTCCTTCACAAACACTGATAAGTTTGGGAACAGCTTAAGCCTTCAAAATATGTTTGAGTTGTGTGCCTTTAGGCTAGGAATGTGCAAGCTGCAGCCTTTCAGATCTTTGGGAGGACAGACGTGACAACTCTTGCTATTTACTATGCTAGCTGGAATGGGTTTCTCAAGGAGGGTAACAATTGTGCCTGTCCTTGTCTGAACTCATTGGCAGAGAACCCATATTTTAAACCTACATAGGTCAGGGACTTCAAATCTATAGTACAGTTATATTTTAATCCTTATGCTAAGGAGCACACGGTGATTTATGCAATACTTCCTTTTTACGTTTATGTAAAATGAAAAGCTGCATCTTAAAGTGCAGCCAGCCCTGAAGATTAACCCATCTTCAGGGGGCTATTTTTGTTCTACTCCAACTCATCAAACTGTAAGCCAAAATAATTCAGCGTGCTGCTAATTAAAGTTATGAAGGACTGTGATGCCTAGCCATGCAAATGCTGTAGACAGGATTTAATAGCAACAGAGAGATACCAGTGGTGTTACAGTTAGAGCTCAAAGTGTTTGCTTCGATAAGGCCTACGGGATTCCCCATCCCTCAGTAACCCAAATAGACAGATGTATGCAGGCATAAAATTTCTGTAGAACCTCTGTGCAGAGAGGGTGATTAATGTTAATAGAATCTGCAATCAATAGATGCTTTGGCAGATCAGTATTTAAGAGCCTGCCTAGAAAAAGGTGAAAGGTTTCATCCCAGGGATTAATAAAGCTGGTAAATATGTGTCTGCAGCTGTCATAGGTGCATTAGCAAAGAAACCAAGGCAGACAAAATCTGAACAGGTTGAAATGGGGGTGAGGATAGAATAAAGAAAAAAATATCCATTATTTTAAGAGCCAAAAATGCACATGGACACATGTAGTTGTGTCCAAAAAAGGACTGAATAACTGAGAAGGTTTTGTGCAAGAAAGGATAGACTAGAACTTCTGACATTTTAATTTTTTAAATTAAAAATGGATGCAATGGAGAAACGTGCTTTTCTCCCCATGAATCAACAAAAGGAAAGTCAATGTAATGAACAATATTGCATTTAAGGAACAATATTGCATTTAAAAAGTATCTTGGGAATTAGCATTTTAGATGATGCATTTTAGAAAAAGTGGCACACCAACCCTCCAAATTAATTTATTTCTTACAGTTATGAACAACTCCTCTTTTGAGGAAACAGTTCTTCCAACGTGGCAAGAGGTAAAATTGTCAACCAAATGACAAACAGAAAAATAAAAATAAAAAATAAGATAAATAGTATTTAAGAATGAAGAACTTGGTCCAGATAAGAAAGTGATCATGGTTCTGGAGGTGGAAAGGGAAGAGGTCTGCTGAATGTATTATTTTGATATTTGTGGTGGTTATCAGTCTTCTTTTTGATTATTGCACAGAAAGTTGCAAATGAGAGATGACTTGAAGTTTACAGGAGTTTTTTTATTCAATCCCATCCAAAGGTACTCATTTTATACCAGATTTATTTGGTTCACATTTCTTTTTCTCCAAGCAATACATATTTATTTTATAAGCCTTTAGTGACTGTTGTGTCTAGTTCTTCATTGCTAACTTGAAGTGGAACTTTGCCCTGAAGTAGCAAGATTTTTTCAGTGTCCATTGAGGTGGAAGCAATCTTCTAATGCTCATTGGAAGCCTTTCCTCCTTGTTGTCCAATCCAACAGGATTCCTCAACTTTCTGTGATCCCATATCAATAATCCCCACTGTGATATGTGAATCTTGGAATGAAGTCTGTAAAGCTTTCTTTTTTGTCTGCGCAGAAGTATAGTCCAGCTACAAGTTTGTCCATTTCTCCCCATGAATCAACAAAAGGAAAGTCAGTGTCATGAAATCTCCTGCATATAAGAATCAAGACTAAGCAAAATATTGGGGAGAGGTGTGGTGGTTAAATCAGCACCAAAACTAAATGCGCATTAAAAAGAAAAACATCTTAAATCATCTATATGTGAAGCTCATGCCAATTATTCATTGGTAAACAGCCTTCTGGATAAAATGAGCTTTTCCCAAACAAGCATTTTTATAAATAAACTCATCTGTCAGCTGGTAGATCTCCCTTATAGAAAGCTGAACATTTTTGTCTAGATCAAGTCCAAGAAGGAAAAGAATTAGTATTTTTATTAACAATTTGAGGAAGGGGAACAAAAATGATTTGTCCTGGAACTAATGTGGTTCTGATACAGTTTGTGAGCAAGTCTGAAATGATTATTCCCAGATAAATAGTAAAATAATGATTTTAAACTGATATACAGTAGATCTATTTCCTTCCTTCCTTCCTTCCTTCCTTCCTTCCTTCCTTCCTTCCTTCCTTCCTTCCTTCCTTCCTTCCTTCCTT
>JANHZU010003483.1:14763-26660 GCA_032468055.1 Acrochordus granulatus
GTGCTAAGAGTGCTGCAGGAGAAGTACAGGGAAGGCCAGAAGGAACTGCACTGTGTGTTTGTGGATTTGGAGAAAGCGTATGATAGAGTGCCGAGAGAGGAGTTGTGATACTGTATGAGGAAGTCTGGAGTAGCAGAAAAGTATGTTAAGTTGGTACAGGATATATATGAAGACAGTGTGACAGCAGTGAGGTTTGCAGCAGGAATGACAGACTGGTTTAAAGTTAAGGTGAGTTTGCATCAAGGATGGGCTTTCACTGTTTGCAATGGTGATGGACAGGTTGACAAATGAGGTCAGATAGGAGTCTTCATAGAACGTGATGTTTGCAGATGACATTGTGATCTGAAGTGAAAGTAGGGAGTGCACTGAGATGAATCTGGAGAAATGGAGGTACGCACTGGAGAGAAGGGGAATGAAAGTCATTCGGAGCAAGAGAGTACATGTGCATAAACGAGAGAGAGGATGGTGGAAGGATGCAGTTGCAAGAGGTAGAGGTGGTAAAGGTAGAGTTTATACCTAGGGTCAAGTGTCCAAAATAATGGGAATTGTGACAAAGAAGTGAAGAAGAGCAGGCAGGATGGAGTGGATGAAGAAGAGTGTCAGGGGTGATCTGTGACAGAAAGATATCTGCAAGAGTGAAAGGGAAGGTCTACAAGATGGTGGTGAGACCAGCAATGCTGTATAGCCTGGAGACAGTGGCCCTGACCAAAAGACCAGAGGCAGAGCTAGAGGTGGCAGAGTTGAAGATGCTGCAATTTTCTTTGGGTGTGACAAAGTTGGACAAGTTGAGAAATGAGTCTATTAGAGGGACAGCAGAGGCGGGAAGGTTTGGTGATAAAGTGAGAGAAGAGAGACTCAGATGGTTTGGGCATGTGCTGCGGAAGGATGCAGAGTATGTTGGGAAGAGGTTGTTGAGGATGGAGCTACCAGGCAGAAGGAGAAGAGGAAGGCCTAGGAGGAGGCCTAGATGTGAGAGAGGATATTCAGGAGGTCGGTGTGACTGAGGAAGATACTGAAGACCAAGGAAGATGGAAATAGAAGATTTGCTGTGGTGACCCCTGACAGGAGCAGGAAGAAGAAGGAGAAGAAGAAATAATAAATGGTTCATTGCATAGTCAGCCAGAAGTTTAGACTGTATTTGGTATTTTTGTACACCTATCGAGTCCTTCCCAAGGACCACTTGAACAACATCAACATTGACAAAATCACCATCAGTCAATTGCAAAAGGCAGTGTTACTAGGAACTGCTTACATCCTGTGACAACATCTGCCTTTCCCAGGTCCTTGGGAAGGACTCAATAAGTGGACAAAAAATGCCACATCCAGTCTAAACATCTGACTGTGCAACAAGCCATGATAATTATATAATAATATTTTACTATTAATGTCCCTCTTGTCCATCACAAATCAGATGCACAAATACATAGATTACACAAAAATATCAGAAAACAATAATATGACAATGACCATATAAAGACTTCTCTTTAAAAAAACTGCACATAACAATTACAATAATTGTATAAATAATAATTCCAGAGAAAAAGGTTAAAAAAGGAAATCAACACTGCTTGAAGTTTAGGCTGTAACCTCCACTTATTTTTGTTTTTACTCTCTTTTTTAATTATCTGTGTTTTTACTGCATTCGTCTATGCTGTCATTGATCAATAACTTGAAGGAAACTTTACTACTGCTACACAAAATATTTTACTACACAAAATATTTTACAAATGGGAAAGTCTTACTTGCAAGGATGATTGTTATAGGAGCAGCTGAGCTTTACTTTTTCTCAATTATTGGTCAACATCTAACTGATGAAAATGCTACGCTACTATAGTTATAGAGAAGTTGAAGAATAATGGAGCAAGGAGACAACTTTGTTTTATTCATGCATTATAGAAATTGGATCAGGTAATTGGCCAAGGGAATCATGTTGATCTCTTATGCCAGGGTTACTCTGCAGTGTAGTGTATATATCAGTGGTAAGAATCTTTTGCCTATAGTAGTGGCCATCAATTTCTCTTTGAAGACTGAATCAAAGGCTGAGTTCACATCTATAAAAGTTCTATGAAATGGAATTTTAAAGCTCTAGTCATATTTCTTTACCAAATGATATAAAATCATTGCTTGATCCACTGAAGTTCTACCTTGCCTAAATCTTGCTTGCTGCTCTGCTAAAATATTATCTTTCATCTACTCATAAAGTTTATCATGTAGGTGTTTGGCATTCATTCTGCTAACTGTATTCTGAACTCTCATTGGATGATAATTTGGAGGCTCTTTTTTAAAATCATTGTAATACATTGGCACAAGGATAGTCATGCTTGTTCTTTTGTAATGTGTATGATATTCTCAATATAAGTAAAGGGTATTACCAGTTGAGGTGCCCATGAATTCCCATTGCTTTTGAGGATCTTGGCAGGTACAAGATTCTTATTGGGGGCTTTATGATTTTCAGCTGATCTATTAGTTTTCTTATGCCTCCTATAAATATTATTGACTAGCTTGTGTTTAGTACTTTGGCATAATTGGCCTGTGGTTATAATGATTAGAAAGATGCTACTCAGGCTGCTATGGATATGTGGCATTCTAAGTCACTTGGTAGGTTTTACATTATCTTCTACCAAAAGGTATGAGAGTCATTAGATCTTGCAGTCATATTTAATTATTTCAGTTTGATTAACTTCCATTAATTTCTCTTTAGAATTAATTGATTATTTTGACAGTTTTCTGATAATAAATCTTGAGAATTTCTAATATGAGGGTTACTCCTGTACTGGGCATAGCTACTAACAAGGTCTTTGCTTGTACATATTCATGGTTGAAACATGGCTTATATTTTTGGCCCATTATTATTCCCATTGCTTGTTAAAATATCAAATGAATTTGTCAAACTGGTTGGAATGCAACAATTCATACAATGGGAAGGATTATGGACCACCTCTAGAAAATTTACTCAAAAGTTATGATTGAAAAGAAAACTGGTATAAAATGTTTAACAGATGGTACACAACTCAATAATTTCCAAGGGAGACAAATCACACAGTAATGAATGTTGAAAATGCCATGAAACAGAAGGAACGTTTTATCACATGGAGTGGATATGTTAACAATTTTTGTAAAAGCATGAGAAAGACATATCTAGCACCATCCAGAGAATTTTGTAAATTAAATTGAAAATGAAATCACAGTTTTTTTTATTAAGTATAATCCCAGACTACATTAACAAGAAACATCATAATTTACTGAGGCACATGTTATGAGAATCAACTTTGTCCAATATTGGCAGAAAGATGGAAAACCAACAATATCTGACTGGGAATTTAATCTTGGAGAATACACAGAAATGGTGAAACTAACAGAATAACATCACTGTTCCACAAGTTGCACTGGCTGCCAGTTTGCTTCCGGGTGTAATTCAAGGTGTAGGTATTGATCTTTAAAGCTCTTCATGGGATGGGCCAGGCTACCTGAGGAACCATCTCACCTCAGTGAGGATGACCCACCCCACCAGGGCCAGGAGAAGAGACCTACTGCAAGTCCCATCAGCCAAGGAATTTTGGCTGACGGGGTCAAAGAAAAGAGCATTTTCTGTTGTTGCTCCTGCCCTGTGGAACATCATGCTTCCAGTTGAACATCTGGCCCACCTTTACAGCCTTCTGGAAGGACCTTAAGACCTAGCTCTGCCAGCTAGCTTGGGATCCCAATGGGGGTTCACCATCTTGGAGATGGCTGATGTTTTAAGCCAACTGCTCCCTTCCATATATATACTCTTGCTCCTCCCCTCTGTCCAGCTGATTTTTATTTAATTTTAAATTGTTTTATTATGTATTGTTGTTTTAATGTTTTTACCGTGAGCCACCAAGAGTTGTACTTGAGTTCAGCAGCATACACATTTAATAAATAAGTAATCCACTTATAATACAAACACTTACTGCTTGGTTTTTAAGGTTAAATGTTTATAAACAATGAAAATCACTCTGTCAGGCATGAGCAACCAGACTCACATATGAAGAGTTCAAAACTAACTAATTTACACTGGCTATTACACAAGAATCTCCCCAGATTGTTAGTGTTTGCCTGGGAAAGACTAGATTAGCTTCAAAGCATTTAGGCGGGGTGGGGGGGAAGTCAGACCTTGCCCTCTTATGTTTATGTAACAATTCAAGACTAATTTCCCATTTGAGCCTTCCTCCCAACTGGGATGTTTTTTCTCCAACATGGTCAGATTACAAAGAAAGATGAAGTTAGGTATTAAATATCAATCTCCTTTTTCCAAACATCTCCCTTTTCCCTTCTTTTTTCTCTCTTTTAACATTTATATATATTACAGTGGAGACTTGAGTCTTATGTATTAAGTTCAAGGATTGAAACCTTTCTCATGAAATAATGCAATGCTTTTTACAAACAGTTATCAAATGTCATGCTTAGCAATAGTACAATTAAGCAATTTGATGTTCATTACATTTTAACATAGATACAAACTTTTTCTCATCTTTAAAAGCTTATCTAAATTATCACAGTGTTACAGTTTCTAGCTCCTTTCCTAATAAATGCCACTGTGTTCGGTAATTATCAGTATTCTGTAATGCCTTATTAGCATTTTATGATCCAATAAAATAATTAATTTGAAAAAAAAGTCTTCCCCAAATCTCTTCTTGTTTACAGTCTGGCAAAGCTCAGAACCAGTTCAGCTTCATATCCCTCATTTGTATTCATTACTTTACCAAGGTCATCAGCAGCATCAGGCTGCAAGTGTTATGTTGCTTTTAATTCTAAAACAGCCCAGCTCAACTTGTGGTGGAACATTAAAAAGACAGCTTACTTTTTCATTATAAAAAAAACTGCTTTAGACAAATTTGAAATATGTGTAGAAAAAGGTTCGTGTTCAGCAACATGTGCTTAATAGATAATACAATTCTCCTGCTTCATATTGGACATGGCAGTCATTCAATTATGTGTGGGTCAGTTAAGAAAGGTTGGCATTGAAAGGATGATCTCAGACAAAAGATTATTGCTTTCTTGGAGTTTGGCACTGATATCTATTCTCCATGCAACCTGATTATTTTAGAGTATATGGTTGTGCTTGGCTTGGTCCTTTGCTTTCATGGTGCATGTTGCTGAAAGGTTATTATGTCCCTGCATGTCTTTCTTAGTGGATACTATTTGATTTTCCAGTCGAGGTGGGTTGTTCAAATTTTTGCTCATTGCAATGAGGTTCTGCAGGCAACTTACCTGTCTGCTTTTGGATGAACATATCAAAGATGGGTTTCAGAGAAGACAAAGAGAAATCTGTAACTTAATGCGATGACACATACTCTGTAGCAGCTGAATAGTAGGAGGAAAGGGATTAATTCGCTCTGTGACTAGATTTAAATGGTTTTGTCAACCTATCCAAAAGAAACATTTAGCCTTAAGTTAGCCTGCATTCTGAGGATGGACGGTTCTAACCAAAGAGTTATTCTACCAAGTATATAGTTCAAACTATTATCACCACTACTACAATTCAATAGATGAAATAATATTTATTTTGGTTTCTGATAAGATATATCAATATCACAAAGAAACTAGAATTATCCTGGAATTAGAAAAGAAATATGGGAAGTTTACAATGTATTTGATAATTGCTGCAAGATTATTGTATGCAAAAGGTTGGAAAGCAATGAAATATCTTTTGTGGACGATTGGATTATAAAATTGTATGAACTCACAGAAATGAATTTGACCAGTCTGTTGTCGTTCAGTCATGCAGTTGTGTCCAACACTTTGCAACCAATGGATTGCAGCACACCAGGCCTCTCTGTCTTGAACTGCCTGCTGAAGTCTGCTCAAGCCCATGTCCATCACACTGACTATGCTATCTAACCAACTCATCCTCTGCCATCCCCTTCTCTTCTTCCCTTCAATCTTTCCCAGCATTGCAGTCTTTTCTAATGAGTCCTCCCTGTGCATTATGTGGCCAAAATATTTGAGCTTCAGCTTCAATATCTGTCCTTCCAATGAGCAATCAGTGTTGATTTCCTGTAAGATTGTCTGGTTTGATCTCCTTACCATCCAAGGGACCCTCAAGAGTCTTCTCCAGCTTCACAATTTGAAGGCATCAATTCTTCGATGCTCAGCCTTCCAAATGGTCCAACTCTCACAGCCATACATTACCACTGGGAAAACTAAGATTTGACAATATGGACCTTTGTTGACAAGGTGATGTCTCTGCTTTTTAATATGCTGTCTAGATTTGCCATAGCTTCCTAAGGAGCAAGCATCTTTTAATTTCAGGGCTGCAGTCACTGTCTGCAGTGATCTTGGAGCCCAAGAAGGTAAAATCTGTTACTGCTTCCATTTCTTCCCCTTCCACTTGCCAGGAAGTGATAGGACTGGTCGCCAGGATCTTAGTTTTTTTAATTTTGAGTTTCAAGCCAGCTCTTCTCACTCTCATCAAGAGGCTCTTTACTTCCCCTTCACTTTCTCCCATTAGAGTAGTATCATCTGCATATCTGAGGTTGTTGATATTTCTCCCAGCAATCTTAATTCCAGCTGGTGATTCATCCAGCTCAGCATTTCGCATGATGTACTCTGCATATAAGTTAAAAGAGGTGTCTATAGCAGAGGTCAAACACATGACCCACAGACTGCATGTGAGCCACAATGCTTTTGAGTGCATCCTGAAGCAGTTTAAATGCAATTGGGAAATATTTAACACTATAAAACAAAAATACAATACAAAATAGAGAATGTTGCATTTTAAAACTAAGCTAAATAGACCTTGACCAATTTTAAAACTAAGTTAAATCGCCAAATGGCCTATAAGAACAACAACAACAACTGGCCTATAAGAACAATAAACTAACTTTTTAAAACTAAGCTAAGTAGACCTTGACCAACACCTTGAACAATTGTTCAAAGTTAGGGCTGAAAAAAATGATTTACCACTGGTCCTTGCACAACTGTAACAACACATGACTTACAGACATGATCAAAGTTGGCATGCTGGGTAACCGGCATATATTTACAATGGCTGCAGCATTATGGAGTCATGTGTTTGCTTTTCACTTTCCCAGAGGGTCTTCCAACAACCAAAGTCAATGGGGGAATCCAGATTTGTTTAATGGCCGAGTGATTTGGTTAACAACAGAGGCAAAAAAGATCATAAAATCTGGTGCAACTCAATGACTGCTTAGTCACAAGTTTCCTTCCTTCTTGACATAAGGAGTTTTGAGTTCAGAATTTAAGTTGTGGCAGTTCAGCAGATCACATGACCGTGCCCAATTATACAACCTTTTTTAAGGGAGCACTGTGATCGTTAACCAAACACCACAGTTGTTAAGCAAACTCATTTTCCTCAATGGGCATTTTTTGCAAGAAATTTAAAAAATGCCAGAAACCAGGAAAAAAATGCGAAAAATTAGGTCACATGACCACAGGATGCTGCAAACAGCTATAAATGTGAACTGGTTGCCAAGTGCTAAAAATGAGATAAGTGACCGTGGGCAGGTGTGGCTGTCAGAACTTTGAAATCAGGTTGTAAGTAACTCAGGAAACCTATCATAACTTCAAACTGTCACTAAGTGAACAGTCATGAAGTAAGGACTACCTGTAATAAATTTAATCACCAACTACTGCAGACTCCTGACTCTCAAAGAGTCCTGTACAAGTTTGCTGCCACAGTTTTAATTTCACAAGCCAGTATTTGTTGCTGCCGTGGTGCGAACTGAGTAGGAGCACTACATGACAGGAGTTCCCTTCAGTCTGTATGCAGCAACACCAAGCAACCTTTATGCTGTAATTAAGGTGAGGCAGCAAGCTTGTGCCTTTTCCCTGGACAACAAACAGGCAGCCTTGCATTTGTAGCCAATTTGCTCCAGACCCAAAGCTACCATTACATGAAGGAGTACAACCCTCCAAAACAGGTTGGATTCATTTGTCTCTTCCTTCTGAAGCAGGATTAATTAATATCAGTTGAGTTTTAGGATGCACAGGGTCCAGGATTATTGTTAACTTTATAAAGTTTTCCATTTTAATAATGTTTTTAAAAATCAGAATATATCCAGAAAAGAAGGAAAAAATGGGAGTGAAAGAAAGGGAGCGATTTAAATGCTTTTTGTATAATGCTTTTCTTTTTTCATTTCTTTCACTACAATATCAAAGAGAAATGAAAGGTAATTGTAATGCTTATAAAATATTGATTGCATTTATCAGTGACTAGTGAGTTTATATTTGTGTGTGTGAGTATGTAGCCAGTAAGGTATAGTGGTGAAGGTATCAGATTAGAAACTGGGAGACTGTGATTTCTAGTCCTACCATAGATAAAAAACAAGGACTTGGGGCCCATCACTTCTGTTATCTCTAGGAAGAAAGAACTGCCAAGCCACTTCTGAAAAAAATGCCAAGAAAAGTATAGGGGGCAATTTCCAGGAGTCCAAAGTGACTTGAAGGCACAACTTTTAAGTTGTAACTTTTAAGTATCTGACATCATACTATATACAGTGATGCCTCACAAGACGAGACTAATCTGTTCTGGAAGAATGCTGTTAAAGCGAAATGAGGTTTCCCATTGGAAACAATAGAAAATCGGACGATCTGTTCCATGCCACCAAAAATATTCACCAAAAAAATCATTTTCAACGGAATTTGAGGTAGAAATGATTGTTCCTAACATCTGAAACAACCATGATTAACACGCAATATAAAGCAGAAATAGAGCAAACTAACCATCACTTACAGATCTGCTTCAAGGCAGATTCTGGACTCAGCTGCTGCTTGCTAGCTCAGAGAATCCGCTGCCGTCACTTTAAAAGGGCCTTTTCCCTCAGTTTTTCTGGGCGTCGTGGGCGGTTTGCAAACGCTTCTTGCCTTGGAGAAGCAACAAGGGGGAATTTCTGCTTTATTTTAGGCAAAGACAAGGACAATTTCTCCTTTATTTTGTGTGTGCGTGCACTTTGAGAATATCCTGGAGAGGAGGGGGAGGGGACTTCCTGAACATTGAATCTGGAGTCTGAAGTCTCGGGAGTTCCATCTCTTGAATGCCTTTCACTTAATTTATGCAGCAAGAGAGGAGAGCTCTGTTGTGAGATTTCCCACATGAGTTCATTGTGCAGTGCTCATTGCGATCAGGAACATCAACCTGCCGCTATGCGGCAGCAAAGGCAGAACATGCACGCTTGCCACATTGGCAGAACTCTCACGTGGGGTTGTCTGTGCAACAATGGAGTAAGCACACGGTAGAGTCAGCAGAACGCGTGCGCGCTTGCCATGTTGGCAGAACTCTCGCTGCCTGAACAAGAAATACAGAGCACGCTGACTGATGATGCAGAAGTTATCGCACGAAGTTTGCTTGTGTGAGTCGCGGCTCGTATAGCGGAATAAATTTGATTAAATTTTTTTGCTCGTCCTGTTGAGTTACTCCTCTTGTAAGGTACCACTGTACTTTATAGTATATAATATAATTTAAGAAATAGATAAATATTTTAACATCACTATTATATATATTTGCAATGCACTCATATTCTTTTATTGTGACTCACAGTTTTATATTTGGTCTGAGAAAAGCTACACAACAATTTTTTCCACACAAGGCACGTCAGAAATTAGAGGGAAAAGTGCAAGGAGGTGATAAGTGGGAGTAGGAGGTAAAGAGGTGGTTTGTGCAAAAAAAAAAAATTGGTGGTAGGCCAGTAGGAAGCTCAAAATGTAAGGAAATTGTGTATGTGTGTGGCTGTGTGTGTGTGTATACCATATATTTCCCTACCACTCTTCACACCATATATAGCATACACATATACACATATACAAATATGAATGTATATATTCAGAGATAAATATTGAAAACAAATAGTAAAAATTGTTATCGTGCATTTCTTTGTTATGTATCATATATTTGTACACAATAAATATTTGTATTTATTGTAGTTCCTATCTGATTTTAATGTTTTGAAGTATTAATAAGAAATACATAAATATATGGTTTTCTAAGTCAGTATGCAGCCTATAGGGATCCTTTTGTATAGTGTCACGGCCCCATTTCTATTTGAGTTTGACATCTCTGATTAACAGGATCCACTGTTTTTATCAAAATGTAAGCAGTATTGTTAGCTCTGCCCCTTATATACAATATTTCACAATGCACATACAAAAAGGATGGAGCTTGCATCAAGTTAGTGCTTTTGTCATATGCAGCCCCTGTTCCCCAACAGGTTGAGCCATTGGTACCTTGCCAGAAGCTCAAGAAAGTGCCTCAGACAACAGAAAAGTCCAACTCTTTCAGGTCAACTAGACAGCTAATGTATGTGCTCCAGAGGTGATCAGTATGGATGAACCTAAAACACTGTGCAACAGGAAGGCTGGAAGTCCTCGCACTAGCCTGAAATATTTAGTGGGTATGAGCTATTCCTGCCTGTGCCATTGACAGGGAAGTGTGTCTTGGCCCTGGGTTGCTGACAGCTTAAGGGGGAAAGCAACATAACATTGGAGCAGCTAAGGATGACTTAAGGTCGGGGACAAGATGAAGCAACATTAAGGGGATACAGCAAAAGAAAAAAGTTGCTAATGCATATTTATGCTGTAATTAGGTATAAATGGGGAAGGTTCATAGTCATATCTGAGCATAAATGATAATCTTAATGGAACTTCATAAAAATGAGAGTTGTGTGTAGTTTTTTCTCTTTGTTTTTAAAAAATCTAGCTGAGTTAATATTTCACTTCTGGCTTAAATGCTGTGGCTGTTGTATGCTTGTTTTATTACATTGTTCTTCCTGAATGCCCTGTTGAGCCCCCTGAAATAAAGCAGGATAATCAGTGTCATCATCACCATTAGTCCACAGCCATTTTAATCACAAACCTTTCTATATCTTTATTCAGAAGCTCCTGAATTCAGTGGAGTTTCCAGAATGAAATGCTCAGGACCCCTGCCTCGGGCCTTTCAGAAAGTTCTTGTTCCCACTCAGTGTGGATTATGAGGTTAAGACTAAGTACTTCTCGTCCAAAGAAGGGCCAGTGATAGGGACTAGGAGCACACGGGGTCAATTCATGTACTGGCATAGACAAACCAAAACTTGGTGGGACTGCTCACAAGGGCTTCTTGTTCTTATTGCTGCCATTAAAGAAAAAATTGAGTCAGGAGACAACTGATGAATCTGTACATTGTGGCAGTTCTCACATATTTCACATGATTATACCTGTGTGTATGTTTATTTGATTTACAACCTACTTTTGTACTAGAGCTTCAGACAATGTAATATACATAGTGCTGCATCTTATTTTTCCCTACCACCACAACTTTGGAGATAATATGCACTAGGAGAGAGTGGCTGACTCAAAGTTACCAAGTGAGTTGCTGTGGGTAAACTGATATTGGGGTCTACTTACTCCTAGTCCAACTGCATATATTACAATAATTTATAGTATTTATAGATAACAATTGATATAATAAATGGTTTTTATTCCAAAACAATGTAAATAAGTTGTCCAAAGGGAAAATTCCTTCTCCAGAATGGTGATAGAATCAAGGATCTAAAATAGTGCTCCTCAACCTCACTAGTTTTAAGATGGGTGAATTTCAACTCCCATGCTGTCTGGAAATTTTGGGAGTTGCAGTCCATATACAGTGGTGTCTCACAAGACAAGATTAATCCATTCCGGAAGAATGCTCTGAGGGCGAAATGCTCATAAAGAGAAACACAGTTTCCAATACGAAGCAATAGAAAGTCAGATAATCCGTTCCACGGCCCCAAAAACATTGAAAAATCATTTTCAATGGAATTTGAAGTAGAAATTATTGGCTCTAACATCTGAAACAAGTAACCATGATTAACACACGATATAGAGCAGAAAAACCCCCAGTGAGGCACCACCTTGCTGTGGTTGGGGGGCTTGTGTGCTCTGAAGAAGATGAGAGCTCTGCCAGA
>JANHZU010003483.1:37313-55963 GCA_032468055.1 Acrochordus granulatus
ATATCGTGTGTTAATCATGGTTACTTGTTTCACATGTTAGGGACAATCATTTCTACCTCAAATTCCCTACTGAATTCTATTTTTTCAAATTCCCTAACCCTACTGAAAACTATTTTTTGGTGAATATTTTTGGGGATGTGGAAAGGATTATCTGACTTTCCATTGTTTCCTATGGGAAACTGCATTTCTCTTTACGAGCATTTCGCGCTAAGACCATTCTTCCAGAACGGAATAATCTCGTCTTGTGAGGCACCACTGTATTTTAATGCCATTTGAATATTGTAGTATGCAGAAATCCAGTATCAGACTTTCTGTTTACAAGTTTCAGTCTTGTAATATATCAGTATACAGTAGCCATTGTCTACTATATTTATCTCATATAAACAGAGGTAAAATCTGATGTACTTATGTCAGATTTGTGCAAAACAAATTATACAAGCATCTGTGGATAAAATAATTTAAGAACAAAATAGTAATACATATGTTACTAGATTGAAATGGTATCTATGGTGACTACACATAGATAAAGAAACCATTTGGCTGAATTAAGATCATTCATTCATTCATGGATCACTGCCTTGTCGTGGTAATGGGGTTTGGGTAATCCAATGAAGCTATGATCTATACCATGCAGGACCACCCAAGATGGATAGATCATAGTGGAGAGTTCTTACAAAATGTGATCCACTGGAGAAGGAAATGACAACCCACTCCAATATCCTTGCCAATAAAACCTCATGGACACTACCAAAAGGCTAAAAGACATTACATTGTAAGTTGAGCCCCTCAGGTCGGAAGGTGTCCAATATGCTACTGGAAAGCTGTAACAATATGTTACTGGAGGGCAGTTACAAACAACTCCACAAAGAGTGAAGTGGCTGGGCCAAAGCTGAAAGGATGCTCAACTGTGGACATGTCTGGTGGTGAAAGGAAAGCCCAATACTGTAAAGAACAATGTTGCATAGGAACCTGGAATATAAGATCTATGAATCAAGATAAGCTGGATGTGGTCAAACATGAGATGGCAAGATTGTTCTTGGGAATCAATGAACTAAAATGGATGGAAATGGGTGGATTTAATTCAGATGTCCTCAATGTCTTCTACTGTGGAGTAGTTCTCATAGTCAGTGAAAGAGTGGGAAAAGCAGTACTGGGCTACAATCTCAAAAACAACAGAATGATCTTATTTCAAATCCAAGGCAAACCATTCAACATCACAGTAATCCAAATCTATGCCTCAACCAAAGAGGCTGAAGTTGACCAGTTCTATGAAGGCCTACAACACCTTCTAGAACCCACACCAAGAAAAGATGTCTTTTTCATACTAGGGGATTGGATGCTAAAGTAGGAAGTCAAAAATTAACTGGAATAACTTGTTCAAGGAAAGTTTGGCTTGGAATACAAAATGAAGCAGGGCAAAAGGCTAACAGAATTTTATCAAGAGAGCACGCAGGTCATAACAAACATACTTTTCCAACAACCCAAGAGGTGACTCTATGCATAGACATGTCAACACCAAAATCAGATTGATTATATTCTTACAGCCAAAGATGGAGAAGCTCCATATAGTCAGTAAAAACAAGACCTGGAGTTGACTGTGGCTCAGATCATAAGCTTCTTATTGGAAAATTCAGGCTTAAATTGAAGAAAATAGGGAAAACCACTGGCCATTCAGATATGACCTCAGTCATATCCCTTATGAATATATAGTGGAGGTGAAGAATAGATTTAGGGGATTAGATATGGTAAACAGAGTGCCTGAAGAACTATGGACGGAGGTGCGTAACATTGTAGAGGAGATTGCCACTAAAACTATCTCAAAGAAAAATAAATGCAAGAAAGCAAAGTGGCTGTCTGATAAGGCTTTACAAATAACTAAGGAAAGAAGGAAAGCAAAAGGCAAGAGAAAAAGGGAAAGATATACCCAGCTGAATGCAGATTTCCAGAGAAGACCAAGGAGAGATAAGAATGAAAAGTGCAAAAGAAATAAGAGGAAATGAACAATGCAAAGAAATAAGAGAAAAACCATAGACTGGGAAAGACTAGAGATCTCTTCAAGCAAATTGGAATGATCAAGGTAACCTTTTATACAAAAATGGGAACAATAAAGAACAAAAATGGTAGGGACTTAACAGATGGGCGAGATTAAGAAGAGGTGGCAAGAATACACAGAAGATCTATACAAGAAAGATTTAAATGCCCCTGATAACCATGATGGTGTGGCCGCTGACCTAAAGACAGATATCCCTGGAATTTGAAGTCAAGCGAGCCTTAGGAAGTATTACTTACAACAAAGTTAGCAGAGGTGACAGTATTCTAGCTGAACTATTTAAAATCCTAAAAGGTGATGCTGTTAAAGTGCTGCACTCAATATGTCAACAAATTTGGAAACATCAAAAGTGGCCACAGGATTGGAAAAGGTCAATTTACGTTCCAATCCCAAAGAAGGGCAATGCCAAAGAATGTTCAAACTATCATATAATTGTATTCATTTCACATGCTAGCAAGGTTATGCTCAAAATACTATAAGCTTTGCTTCAGTGGTATGTGAACCAAGAACTACCAGAAGTACAAGCTGGGTTTCGAAGAGGCAGAGGAACTAGAAATCAAATTGCCAACATTCATAGATCATGGAGAAAGCAAAGGAGTTCCAGAAAAACATCTATTTTTGTTACATTGACTATGTTAAAGCTTTTGATTGTGTGGATCACCTCAAACTGTGGCAAATTCTTAAAGAGACGGGAGTATCAGACTCCTTTACCTTTCTCCTGAGAAACCTGTATGCAGGTCAAGAAGCAACAGTTAGAAATGGACATGGAACAACCGATTAGTTCAAAATTGGAAAAGGCAGTATATTGTCACCCTGTTTATTTAACCTATATAGAGTACATCATGCAAAATGCCAGGCTGACAAGCCAGAATTACAATGGCCAGGAGAAATATCAACAACTTCAGATATGCAGACAATACCGTTCTAATGGCAGAAATTGAAGAGGAACTAAAGAGTATCTGGATGAGGGTGAAAGAAGAAAGTGCAAAAGCTAAGAAATTATAATTATTTTTAAAACCTTATTTTATACTTGAAATATTTTATTCCCATGTTATGTTTTTATATATTGCAAAATGTATGGTTTACACAATTTTTTTAAACAATAACATGTAATTTCAGAAGCTTGGGCTCACATATGCCATACAAATCTCCTTAGATTCTTTAGGAGTTAATAAGCAAAATGAATACATACGTTAATTATTAACCACTGTACAGAAGACTTTATACAAGAGAGATTTTTCATCTGCATTAATGTTGCAGTCTCCTACCCAGAATCTGTTCTATGGGGCAGGAACCCCTAGTGCCAATTTAGTGAGATGAGGAATAGGCATTGCTGACAGATGGTGACATTATTCTGAGTAAGCAGCATGTTTAGGATGGTGCTCATTCTCTCCATCTTCCTTAGCATTTCCCTGGTAAATTGAAAGAGAGCAAGGTAATAGAATGGGGGAATCTTCATCATGAGCTCTTGTTGATGGGGTTCAGAGGCTAGTGTGGTTGATTAGGCATGTGAGTTGATTAGATATGTTAGTCATTAGATGAATTAATGCCTCACTTCCTGGAGTCACAAGCAAGATTTTAACCCAAGCATGATCATTTTCTCCCACTCTTCCTTTCCTTTTTCTTATTTCCCCAATGCTTCACACTTTCTGATAAAATAACTAATGAATACCTGCATAAGAGGCATGAACCTTCCTCTCTCCACCCTCTTCCTCCTCCTCAGAGGTAGGCCTGTTAGGCTTTGCAGAGCCTCTCTTTCCTTATATCATATGCTGTTTAATCTCTACAACAATAGTTTGTAACTTTTGATATTATAATCATCGTGGGAGTAATGACTTGGGATGTGCTATCTTTGGGATATTGACATTCTTAGTTATAAATATAATGCTGTGAGTTTGTTCCATTTAATGGCAACATTTCTTTTCAAACTAAAAATAACTTCTAAATAAGGAGAAGTCCCCAGAGCAGCTGGTGTTGTTTGCACCGGATCTAGAATCATCATAAGTGCCCACATCCAGTTTAGATATGGGAAATTATTCTGAATCATTAGGATAATTTGCACACTCTAGAGTGTTTTGGGAAGTGAGAAGAAGATCACCATGAGCAGCAGAGATATTGGACTTTGTCTTATAAGCGCATGGTTTCTTGGCTTTTTTTTTTTTCAGGAAAATCTGGTCAAGAGAATGTATAAGGGAAGAAGCTGTTGAAGCTGCACAGTCCTCAGAAAATACGTAGACATAAACAAAGAGGCAAGTATTATGATGATTTCCAAGATAAGTGCCATGTTCTGTCCCTGCCAAAAGAGGATTCCAGCTGTGCTTGCACTAAGTCCAAGCTCATTACATTACTGAAGGACAAAATGGAGGAACTGGAGGTATGTCTAGTGACACTGAGACTCACCTGGAAACATGAGTTTCTAGACAAGGCAGAAAGATGTCTACAAAATGAACACAGGAAGAAAGAGATTACTATAAAGAAAACATGAATCTCAGAGGAGGAGGGTTAGCTGCATGTAACTCAGAGGACCAAGAAGTGTCTGATGGATGTATATATGGAGAAGGATTATTCCTAGCATTCCAGGGATGGGAAGGAGAGAATAAGGCTTCCTCAGAGATGAGAAATACACTGGCTGTCCCAAGCAGGAATAAGCATATGGTAGAGATGGACAACTTGCAACTGAGTGGTACAGCTGACTATAGATCAATCATAATGTCAAGGGAAGAGAATATTATGAACAGGCTAATCTGACTATATAAACCTACTGACTGTTATCTCTTTCTTGTTTCATATTGGACACTGTCAAAATGAACCTGGAAATAAATTGAAGGACAGTAAAAACTAGCCAGGAAGGGAAAAGAGTTTAGAACACAGATGGCACCTTTGTCCATAATTCCATCTGAAGTTCATGGCCCACGAAAGGAACAAAGGATTCTGAAAGTGACCTGCAGGTTGAAGGGAATGTATCATCAAGAAAACTTTGGATTCCTGGACCATGATCTATATTATCTATAGGAAGGGCTTCTGGTGAGAGTTGAATCTCACAAAGTCTGGGAAGAATGTTTGGAAGACTCCTTGCTCAGGTTTCTAGACTAAATCTGAAGAAGGGAGTGAGACCAATATCCCAGAACACACTCACAACTCAAAGCAATATATCTTAAATAGGGAAGGATGCTAATAAGGATGGAATGCTTAGAAATACACCAGAAAATGTGACAGGCATATTGAAGAAAGGCAGTGCTAAAGAGCTCAGATGCCTGCACACCAGTGCTCAGAGTATGGAGAACAAACAAGGAGAACTTGAAGAAATAGCTCCAATGAAATGAACTATATTGGCAGATCCAAAAGCACTCTTTCTTATGTAAAAAGCATCTATGTTTTATTTCATATCACAGCTTTGCACGCTAAAAAATTAACAATCAAAGATAGTGAAAACCTAGAGAAGCACTTCCGTGAGCAGAAGAACAGGAATAGCCATAGCACTACATGAAATCTTGCAGAGGCCCCTCTGAGCTTGTGGTTCTCTGGAGCTGATTCTGTACATGGCATGATAAGAGCAAAAGCCACATGTGGGATGGATACCAAAAGAGGTATAATAGTGGAAATTTCTGTTTTTACCAGATAGGAATGGAAAGCCCAATACACCAAATCTCTTCTTCTTGCTCAAAAGACTAATATGAAACTATTCAAAACATTTGCAAATGTTATGTATACTGTAGCACAAAATAAGGATGTCCCACCTGCCAAAAAGAGAGCTGTTAATGGATAAGGTGAAAGGTGTATCTCAGGATGATTGATAGTCAATTGGAAGAGTTCTAAACTCTCAGCAGAAAATCAGTGATTAGAAATAACAAAATATTAATTTATTACATGTTTATCCTGCCATAATTATATAGGACTCCTAATTATTAAAAGTATTAACATAGAAACAGAATAAAACAAGACATAAATAACATCAGTTACAGTAGAAGATCTGGTCTTGTTGTGTTAATCACTTGCCTTCTGTCCATCTACATTCTGAGTAGTGATTTTATTGCCTTTCAGTAAGGTTTGTGCAGCTCCACCAGCTTGGTATACAGGTTTGTGTTATAGTATCTTGTCTGTAGTAAAACAAATGGATTGTAGGCAGGCTCAATGTGTGGCAAGAGGAAATGGTAGGTAACAGCTCTACTTCCTGAGCCTCCAACCTGGCTATGTCTCTGTCCTTGCCCTTCCCATTAAATTTGCAACTGACCTTACTTTGAAAAAAAAAACCTCTATCTTTTAATACAGTGCATCCTTCTGGCTGCAATTAATTCAGACTGACTTAGCAATTCCCACATGATCATAAATGGACCATGAGCAGATTTATGCAGTGTAGACTGCCTGGGAGCACCAATTTGTCAGAAATCCTCTGTGGGTTCTAGGAAAGTCCATTGAGTTGGTTTCATTTTAGTTGTTCTGATCTACTTTTTTTAGTGAAGGAATTTCAGCTGCTTAATAGAGCACATGTTTTGCGCATAGAAAGTATCAGGTTCAAAGTCTAACATTTTCAGTTTAGAGGACCAAAGGGTGGGTGATGTGTGCTGTCTCTGCTTGAGTATAGACCATCGCTATAGTGTGACCTAATATAAATAAAGCTAACAGATTTTGGTAGCAATGATCTAAATAGCATCAAAAGGTTAGTGCTTTTTGTATCTCTTTTACAGCACAGTGTGGGTCACCCTAACAAAAGGCACTATATAACGCAATGAGTTGCGCAAAACTTCTTGCTCATAGATTGCTTCTCTTCCACATGCAATAAATTCACACTAAAGGGCCCTACTTTAAGTAAAATTTGAGTATTTTCAGGAGCAAGTATTTTTCTATATGTCGATTACCTTATGTGGGCTGCAAAATTTGGGATATTGACCACTAGATAGCAGGAAGGAGGTACAGAAAACATCAAACCCTTTGCTCCCATGTAGAGTCATCCTCATTTTTTTAGCCTAGAACTGAAAGCCTTACTCTCAATATCAACCAGACTTCCTGGCCCACCTGACTTGGATTAAAAAACAAAACAATTAAAATTGAATTGACCAGGATATAGACTGCAGATCACAGTACTATCTGCAGCAGATTCATTTTAAACAGCTTTGGGCCGCGAAGATCCAAAGTCCTGTGTTTTGTTTGGAGGGATGCCCACACGGGGGAGGAGAGGGAGGACAAAGGAACACCACAGCTTTAGAGAGCCTCCTGAGATGCCCTGAGACAATAATCTCACATGCTTTCTAGTAGTTTGTAATTGGTTATGTCCATTGTGGAGAGCAGTTTCATATACAATAGTGGTTAAGGCACCAGATTAGAAACTGGGAAATCTCACCTTAGATGTGAAGCCAGCTGGGTGACCTTAGGCCAGTTACTCTCTTTCAGCCCCAGGAAGAAGAAGGCAATGCCGAGAAAACTGCAGGGACTTGTTCAAACACTTTCCAGGAGTCAATACAGATTCAAGGTCACACTGGCACACCATATGATCCAAATATGCTAATTAGCTTAAAGAGATTGCCCATCCTCTGCCTTAGTATTAACCATGAAAACACTAAGCAATTTCTGTCTTACCTAGGAGCGCTTCATTCTCCTATCGCCAAGCAGAAATATTTTCTTTTACTGGGTGTTCTTCAAAGACAGTGTTCTGCATCTGCTAATTTTTGTTTGGCCTGCAAGAAGCCTTTGCTCCTTTCTCAGGTTGTTTGGATTTTTTCAGGTAAATTATGATATGCTAATATCCTGTCCTTGTTTGTACAAAATACAATCATCAGTTCTATATGCCTGAAAATTAATGAAATTAATTCCTGATAATTCCTCAAAATTTCATGTTGAATTGAGCATCATGCATTCCTTGGTGTTCTGACTTTTCTTGTCAGTGTCATCATATTCTGGAATGTTTGCATGGATATGATATAAATTGCTATATTGAGGTGACTAACATACTAAAAATACTTTTCTGCACCATTTTTCAAGCTCAGTTCATGTATTACACAGTGGTGGGTGGATTTGTCTTAGCTGTGAAGTACAAATTTCTCAGGAAGTTATATGGCTCTTCCTAACAGAAGTATATATTTTGAAAAATTCATTAAATACTGAATATATTTTGTTTTGTTTTGTTTTTACTTTTAAGTAAAAGTCCTTAGCTACATTAAGTTCTTATTCAGAAGAATAGCAATATGCTGTATGTATTTCTTACATAAGATATAATGAACATATATAGGCATCCCTAAAAGGATATTGAATAGTGTATTTAATGAATATTGTAACATTTAAATATTTACACATTTGCACGTTTTATAATATTACAGACACATATTAAAAAGGTAATGTAAAGGATTCCATGATGCTTTTTATTTCCCAGGATCATACTTTTCCAATCTGACAGGTGAATAGATAGACAGACAGAGAGGTTTTTATTTTAATATGGGTAGTTATTTTAAACATAATTTAGATCTGTATTGTTAGATCAGTATTTTAGCCAATATCTTGATTATATTCCATTTCCATTATATATACTGTGTTTAAATAGATGAAAGTTCATCTGCTTCATTCCAACTGCTTGTTAGCACATATTTACATGCTCTCTTTCTTTACAACAGTGTCTCAACATTAATTAGTGACAATAACACTTTTTTATCCTTGTGTGAGATAAACAGGCTATGCATTACATAAATAAAAGTGATATGTGATAACAAGGTAGCAGTAAAGAAAGTGAAAGAATTATATTGTAGAAATACAGATGTTATAAAACCCCCAGTAGCCATTGCCATCATGCTAATTTTTAAGGAGTGGGGTATTATTTCTGGCATTCATGTTTTCTTGACATATATGTTTGTGTGTATGTGTATATAAAAAGGTAAAGTAAACCTTATACATCCTAGACAATTTATCTGGTGACAAATACCAATCATATATTGTTTTGTAATAATTCTCTTTAAAGTTAGAACTTAATGTAAATTTCAGTCCTTTCATCCATATATTTTTCTATTGATCCACTTGGAACCAATTTTTTTAGTCCATTTTATCATACATTCTTTCACTACTTCTTCTGTTTTATATTTCAGCAAAAATATATAAATTTTAGGAATGACATGTGCCTCTCAGTCTTTCTGCACCTTTCTTCTGTTATCACATATTTGTGCTGACCAGATTGTAGTTCAGTTTGCCTTGTGAACAAAGGTACTGTAAGGTCTTAAGATTTTCGAGTTTAGCTCCCTTCATGTAGGAGAAAATGCTCTTTCAGATAACCAGTTTCAAAGTTTTGGAACTGTTCCTGTCTCTCAGATGGAGGGGATGATGAGGATGCCTTTTGAAAATTGCTGCATCATGAGATTTGTCATATAAAATTAAAATTGCACTTTCTAGGCTCAGCTACAGAGAGCAAGCATCATTGGTACGTTCCTGGCACCTGCCCCAGGAAGTTGCATTCTGCTGCAGAGTCAGTTGTAGCCATTGCTCCTATCCCCTCCTGCTTGTTATTTCTCTTCATACCCTCAGCTAAGAAATCCTTCACTGTTTGTCATTCGCTCTGGGCAGCCTGCCATATGAAAGTCTCACAAGTGACAAGATTTCCAGCTGAAGTGGGAGCAACTGAGAAGAAGGCAGAGAAGCCCTTGCCAAGACTCAAAGCATCTTTTTCTGGGACTTGTAGAGCAATTCCTGTGTTAGATAAAATTAAGCTTCAGTGGACAAATGTATTCTGGGCACTATGTTCATCGTTCTGTTTTCTAAGCAGTGTTGATCCTAAATATTCCTTTGGATATAAGAGTAGGTAATGGTTCCTGGCTAGAGGACTAACATTCACTTCCTAGATTGGCAAAAAGCTACAGAAGGCCTTCCAATGACATGGACATTTTAGCCTAAATTTTTCATGATTTTGGGAATTCAGTGTGATTTAAAAAATAGTAATAATTGCATTTGCCTCCCAATAAGCTTAGTTAAACCCACTTCCAGGCTTATTCTGGCATTTTTTAAAATTCTTATTTAAATCATATTACGAATAATGTTACATTTATCTTCCTATTAATCTTATATTTTAACCTAAGTTATGGATTTGGGGGATCAGATGCCACCCAGAGTCCATTACACTTCATAAACAGGAAGGAAGGAAGGAAGGAAGGAAGGAAGGAAGGAAGGAAGGAAGGAAGGAAGGAAGGAAAGAATTGCACTGTTAAAAATTAATAATTGTTATTGCTGAATTTTCACATAATATTCCAAAGTATTTTGAGTCTCTAAACAAGGAGCTGTATGCAATCCATGGCCCACAAGTTGGCCAACCTTGCCAAAATCCCAGGAATTTTAGAGATTCATAAGATTCCCTGGCCATATCTTTAGCTAGAGTTAATTGTTATACAGCTTCCACAATCTGTTACCATCTAGGTAAGTTTGTCCAACACCTTAAGTTCCCAGCCAACTTGGGCAAAGGCAATTGGAGGAAAAGGCAAGATTTTTTTCCACTGAGTCAGTTCCCTTTTGGAGAAGGAAATATTGGTGGTTATACATTCTGTTCTAGCACAAGCAATCTGGATGTGGTAGTTCAGACTGTCTCCTTTTCTGGCATACACTCATGCTCAGCTAGTCAGACCAGTTTTATTGTGCTTTTCTACTTCATAATAACGATCTCATTATTATGATGGTCTATGAAATCTCCTAGTCTAACTGCCCATTAATTAGCATGACTTGTTAATAGGCTATCCATGGCAAAGCCAAAGGGAAATTTTGAACTGGATTGCCAAATAAATTTTAATAATTTTGGAGACCAGGTAAAGCTTATTTCAGAGCCAGTTTGGTGTAGTGACTAAAGCATCAGACTATAAACCTGGAGACTGTGAGTTCTAGTCCTGTCTTAGGCAAAAAGCCAGCTAGGTGACCTACGGCCAATTACCTCTTTCAAATCCTAGGAAGAAGGCAAGGGCAAACTACTTCTGAAAATCTTGCCAAGAAAACTGCAGGGACTAGTCCAGGCAGTCACTAAGAGTCAACAGGATTCAACAGCACCAAAAATTCTTCTCTAGTTCCTTCATGACAATTTTTATCTGCCCAAATACCCATGTTATAAAATCTTTTGAGGCAGAAGAGGCTTTTTTTCCTTTGAAGTTGGCTTTAAGTAATACCATGCTAAGGCCTATCTCAATCAGTTTTCTATCAATTCTTACTCAAAGTAATGTAGTTTAGCAATGAAATATGCTTGTTGAACGTTAGATAATGGTTTAATTATACATTCTGCCATTGGCTTTAGGGTGACCCATTGTTAGTAAAACATAGCAGGTACAACTAAAAATATAAAATATATGCATTCTGAAATGCTGAACAAATATTAGCAGAAGCAGCCTTTTTTTAGAATGAAGATGCAAACAGTTTTTTCAAACAGAGTTCTATGGGAAAAGGAAAGCACATAAATAAGACTATATCAATATTTTGTACAGAAAATATATTATTTATAAATATATATTATATTATTTATAAATATATGATTATTTGTCTCGTGCCTATATACAAGAAATGGATGCAAGAAATAACTAAAAGATGGCCTAGACTTTTTCCTTGTACAGATTGAAGGAAGTCTGAAAAAAATGCAAGTTTATGACAAAAATAACTTGGCAAGAAGAAGAAGGAGGAATATCTCTCATAGCAACAATATTTTTTTGTTAAATTGTAGAATTTTAATTGTAAATTTTACTCAACATTCCCAAAGAAGGTGGAAACAATTCATAATATTAAAGTATTTACTGTAAAACACTTCCAAGTTTTAAAATAAGATATCATTATCATCATTATATCAGGATACAGCATTCATTATCCATAATCCTGAGGATACATTTTTGTAGGAGATGTTTAAGTTGCAGATTTTAAATTGTTTAACACCTATTTCACCTTTACAACCTTGGAAGCTGTAGTTCTAAGAGGAAAGCAAGGGATTTCTATAAGAACCTGTCATTTATAAAAGACTTTTGAGAGAATCCACATAATCACTGGATGGCAACAGCGTGGACTTCAACTCCCACAACTGCCTGAAGGATTCTAATCTACATGTCTTAAAGTTGCCAAGGTTGGGAAACCTTGATGTATGATTTGTGGTGCTTTGACAGCCACTGAGGGAATAATGTGGAAGGGGCACATGGTAGAGGACTGTATAGTCCTATAGCTTTTGGAATCCCATTGTTTCTGGTCCTCTGTAGTTTTCTGTTATTTTTTAACACAGGAACCTTCCTGTAATATAGTACATGAACTGTTTTTAATCAGCTTGCCCCAGTACAAGTATAGGCCCTCAACTGTTTTTCAAGAGCAGGAGTGCTATTCTATCCACCCACAATTTACCAAAACATCAACTTCATCTTTTCCTGTTGCTATCAAAAGTAGCATTTTCTGAGTTGTGTTGGCACAGCAGCATTGTCTAGTTTGCCTGCTGCACTTCTTTCATTCATTCAGTGAATGCAATATTTCCATTCCATTTACATTCTGTACACTGTAGGAGGAATATCCCTTCTTCTGTAACTGGTTGCTGCCATCCATGGAACCAGTGAACATCAGCCTTTCTTCTTTTTTTAAGACAAGGTGAAACTGAAACTGGCAAGCATTCTACCAATGTCTTCCTAACCCAACTAGTAGGGAGAATCATGAAACTGCTATTTTCCTTTTTTAACTTAGGAACAATCAGATCAAAAAAGAGAACAGTCCTTCAAACCAGGACAACCTGTGACCTGATTTTTTTGTCTTCAGAGCACCTTGTGATGTTGATTGCTACAATTTCCACCATCCTGAAGTGAGAAACAACTGAAAACTATTTTACTATAATAAATAGATCATTTGAGACACAGTGCAACTCCAGACTTGTTTTTGAATATACAGTGGAACCTTGGATTGCATGTCCTGCAGTTCACAAGTATTCCGCAAGACAAGCAAAAAATTTTAATAAAATTTAATTCGTGAAAATGGGTGAAAACTTTCAAGACAAGCTTCGCGCGGTGAGCTCACGTAGGAAATCTCACAACTGAGCCGATGGTTCTTCTCTCTCACGATGTAAAAAGTGTAAATTAAGTGAAAGTCATTCAAAAAGAACTCCCAAGATTCAAATTCCAGATTCTCCTTCCAAGCAATAAATCTCCCCCCTCCTCCCTCTCATCTCCCTCATGCCAGCCAGGACTCTTCTCAAAGTGAGGGAAGATTGATCCTCCGTCTTCCCTGTCACTTTCTCATGCACACAAACACACAGCCCTCCTTGCACAGCACCATCCAGCCTGTCCTCCTCCTGCCCACCTCTTCTCCCCTCTCATAGCACGGAGGCAGGTTATGATAAGAAACATTTCCAAACCACCCAGGAAAGACCCCGGGAAAGGTATTACTGAGGGAAAAGGAAAAAGGCCATTTTGCCCTCGAGCTGTGGCAGCGGATCCAACAGGGCCACCCAGACAGCACAGGCCAATCAGCAGCTGATGGTCAGAATCTGCCTCAGAGTTGATCCATTGCAACAAGATTAGCAGTAAAGCAGCCACCCTTCCCGTGAAAGGCCAGATGAACCTCCTAAGAACTGTACAGAAACAAGAGAGGACAGAACTTAAGGCTAGGTGAAAATCCTCATAGATAAACCCAGGGACCATCAAGAGCCAACACCCAAATTGAACCACAGTTGTTATTCTCTGCCCAGCTTGGATTGGGACCTTAGGGATCCCTGCCTCAAAATCTTCTAGCAAAAGTTAAAGTGCTGGTTAATTCGTTTTATTTTTACTTTATATTGTGTATTAATCATTGTTTCAGATATTAGGGACAATCATTTCTACATAAAATACTATTGAAAATGATTTTTATGAATATTTTTGGGTGCGTGGAATGGATCATCTGACTTTACATTGTTTCCTATGGGAAAATTTGCTTTGGTGTAAGAGCGTTTTGGATTAAGAGCATTCTTCCGGAACGAATTATGCTCACAATCCAAGGTTCCACTGTACTTATTTTTAAGTGTATCATTTACTCATTTAGATGAGTAGGAAGAAACACAGCAGAAAATAATCTACAATGGAAGAAACCAGGCTTGATCCTTCTGCTGCCTTTCCTTAACTTAAAAAAAATTCCAAATGAAGAGCTGCATAGAAAGGAAAATAATCTCTCTAAATCAGTAAATACATGAAGATTCAGAAGCAAGATTCAGATCTCTCAAGACTGATATAAATTACAGATATAATAAACCAATAACTCAGTAAACATCAAAGAAATTAAGAATTTTTGACAGAATATCTGACGTCTTTGGAAGTCTCATCAGACTGAACTGAATGAACTGAAAACCAAATTGGAATTAGTTAAGAGAGAATATACAAAAATAATTTAAGCATTAGAAGTATATTTGAGAAATATAGTAAAGAAGATATGGAAAAAGAAATTAAAAAATGTGCTTAAGACCTATCTTGACCTAGATATAAATGGAAATTTAAGAAGTGTACAGAATATATTCTTGGGCAGTACAAAGCAGAAAAATGCCATAGGATATATTTATCAAATTTACATATTTTAAAATTAAAGAGGCAATTATGAAACTAAAAAAGAAGCAAAATTCTCTTAAAACTTGGAGATCCAATAATTGAGTTTGTAGATGAGACTGTACCAGACATACTGTATATCTGGGGAAGAATCAGATATTTTTGACAATTATTCTTTAGAATAAAAAGATTACATATAGATGGCCGATTCCATTTTGGAGGTGTTATAAAGGTAAAGATAAAAGTTTCCCCTGCCAGTCATGTTCAATTCTAGGAGGCAGTGATGATCTCCATTTCATAGCCTAAGGGCCAGCAAATCAAAGAAACTTCAATGATCATGTGGCCGACATGACTATATACTGTGGCGCATGGAACACTGTTACACTTTTCCCACCAAAGCTGGTACCTATTTATCCACTTGCATTTCTACATCCTTTCAAACTGCTAGGTTGGCAGGAGCTAGGCAGACAAAGGAACTCATTCCATTATGCAGCACCTGGATCTTGAACTTGGGCTGACAACCTTCCAGCCAACAGCCCAGTGCCCTAACTACTAGACCACTGCACCCCTTGGAGCATTATAGATGTGGACAAAGCTTGTATTTATTCTGTTGACTATGTAGAGAATATTATAACAGATCAGAGGAATAAAAAGAGAACAGATGGACCAAGAAATTGAACAAGTAGAGGCTATATCAATGGAATAAAGATAAAAAACAGTAGCTCAAACAGTGGATCAAGCTTTTTGTACTTCCTCATAAATTTATTCAAGAATAATTACAGTGGTTCAGATCAAAATATTTTCAATACTAATAATCTGAATAACTGCTATAATGCATATTATGTTATATGTTATATATATAATATAGAAAACCTCTGTTTTCTAAAGACAATATTAAAAATAATCACAAAAATCTGTTAGAATATAAGCAACTGGGACAAAAATTTGTTGCCCTCAAGAAGCAGAAAAAAGTAGAACAGCTATATATGCTATGGGTGCTAGAGAACAAGTTCAAGAAGAGGAACTTGAATACATCCATAGTATTATGATTTCAGACTGGAAAATCTGGAAAAATAACAATTACTTCAATTTAGGTTCTGAACAAAATTCTATGAAAGATTTTTTTCAAGTAGTTCTTGAAATTTCAAATGGAGATATCCATGAATGAGCCCCCTCCAAAAAGAATGGATAAAAAAAATTCATTCGAAAGAAACTCTTGCAAAGTTCCTCAAATCTTTAAATTTAAAATGATAATTTTTTTAAACATAAATCAAATAGTATGTGATATTATCATTCTTAGAGCTGTGGAGATATAAACATCTTATAGAGAGATAGTATATCTGCTACTCTTTACTTCATAAAATATATTCAATAGGCACGCACTAGATTTTTAATTATTTAGCTAACCAACCTTATAGACATGGAATAATTATTAGAATAAACAGAGATTGAATAGACAGAGACTTAATAAATTATTGTTATTATAAGGTATATTAAATTGAACTATTACCAGGAACTAAAGAGCATTCTTCTAAATCAATTTAATTCCTGATAATTCTTTATCTACGGTAAGGAATTCTAGGCATTTATGAGAGGTTAGTTTATGTTTCTGGCATCAGATAGAAAGAAAATCACTCATAAACAGGATGTATTGCTGAAAATTTGAAATAATTATAGTCAAGGCATAAACCTAACCCAATTTTGGATTTAGAATAAAAGATAAAAGCAATACAAAATCAACTAGATTTATTGGAAGTAAAAGAGACCTGTAGGAAGCTGAATATACATACAATAAAAGGTAGGATGCAGCAATACAGATTATACAGGAATGTAAGAAATAGATATCTGATCTGTAAAAGAACTAGTATTGCCCCCTTTGGTACAAATCTCCTCAAGTAAGCATTTTGTGTAACTTTCTGCCAATCTCTGACATCAACTAGGAGGAATTTTCTTCCACTTCTACAAGTGGAATTTTTTCAGCTATGGGATGCTTAAGCTGCTTCTTGCATGGTGGTACAGTGTGGCGATATTGCTGGCTCCTAGGATCAGCATTCATCTGAGCTGTAAGGGTAAGCAGAGCAGCAGTGGAGCAGCCACTCAGAACACTGGTATGGCTCAGCAGCTGCTCAAGGCCCTTATTTCATCCATTTGTCAGCCGAGCCTCCAGAGTGTCCAGGAGCAGTAGCATGATAAGTCAGGCTGCTGTGGCAGGGACAGTGACTGAGGCTTTTTTTTAATTGCTGGCACCAAGATTTGGGAGAAACAGCAATGTTAGGGCAGTGGTGGCAGTTGTGATGCTGTCATTGGAGATGGCGATCAGCTGTTCGGCGGCCAAGACCATTGGGAGCAGCCTGGAGCAATTGTTTGATGATAATGATGGTGGCAGCAGCGACATTGAGTCCGAGCTATGTGGAGCCAAGGTACTTGGTCAGAGACTGGAACTCTACCAGCTTGATGGTGGCCTTGGGCCCCAAAGTCAACTGCTGGATGTGGGCCCAACGCTCGAACTTTATGGGACATTGTGGCCATTAATTAGACTACAGACAATTCACTGGCCACATTGGAGGAACTGTGGGCCTTGTATGCTTGGGTGCTAGCCCCAGGGTGAGAGCTGGGGCCAGCTGAGTGGGTGCATCAGTGTGTGGCCTTATCCATGATGAGAGCTGGGTATGGGATTTGGGAGTTGTCCCCCCTCTTTGCCAACTGTTTGGTATGGTGGGAGGGCATTGTCTGATTGTGTGTTTGTATGGAGGGTGTGGGGCAGGAGCTCTTTGAACTGCTGAGAACTTTGTTTTAGTACTGGGGGCTCCTGCCATCACCTCTCCTTTTAGGTTGTCTGTGGTGTGTGTTTGTTGTGATTGTGGGGGAGTACAGAGCCTATGGCTAGTAAAATTGTTACAAGAGAAAATGCCCCAATTGTTAGTATCAGTGGTGTGTTCTGGCTCTCTGCTCACACCCAGCCCCTGCTCACCATACCCTTGGTAGCCCTGGGGTCTGGTTGCTGCTGCTGAACACCAGGTCAGTTAATAATAAAACTCCTCTTATTAGTGACATCACTAAGGAGGAACATGCTGACCTGGCATGTATTACTGAGACCTGGCTGGCTCCTGAAGCGGGGGTTGCCCTCTCAGAGATATGTCCAGCTGGGTTTAAGGTCTGGCACCAGCTGAGACCCCAGAGCAGGGGAGGTGGGGTGGCAGTGGTCATCCAAGAATCTCTGTTTGCCTCCAGGGTCCTTGATCCACAAGTATCCAGATGTGAGACCTTGTTCTTGAGACTCAGCTCTCAGGATCAGTTGGGACTGTTGCTACTGTACCAGCCTCCCTGCTATGTAGCATCCTCCCTGCTTGAGCTGACCGAGGCTATCTCAGGATTGGCGATGGACATCCCCAGGTCCTGGGGGATTTCAATTTGCCATCCCTGGGTAAGTCATTGGTTTAGCTCAGGAGTTCATGGCTTCCATGGCAGCCATGAGCTTTTCCTAGATTATTTCAAGCCCTACTCAAGCCAGTGGCCACACTCCGGATATGATTTTCTTGTCAAGCAATGGCAACATGAACTGGAAGGGGAACTTTTAGTGTCCCCCTTGTCATGGTCAGATCATGCCCTGATGTCTTTGAGATTCTCTTATGCCACCCCCCTCTGTAAAGAAGTGGGACCTATTTGAGCAGTCCACCCCTAGCAACTGATGGATCTGGAAGGATTTCAGAGGGAGCTGGGGGATATTGCTGCAGTCCTGTCGGAGCTCTAGTTATGTCCTGGAATCAGAGGGCAGGCGAGGCTTTGGATAGGATTGCGCTTACGCGACCGCTCTCTATTCATCGCACACAGCAGTCTCTGTGGTTCATGGAAGAGTTGTGAGTGCTGAAAAGTGTAAAGAGATGCCTGGAGCACTGCTGGTGGAAGACAAGGAAAGAATCAGACCAGACATGAGCTAGAGATGCTGACGCCTATCTTGGGGCGATAAGGGAAACAAAACGTGACTACAGTGGTGCCTTATAAGACGAGATTAATCCGTTCCGGAAGAACGCTCTTAGCGCAAAATTCTCATACAGCGGAACGAGGTTTCCCATAGGAAACAATGGAAAGTCGGATAATCCGTTCCACGCCCCCAAAAATATTCACCA
>JANHZU010003483.1:59959-71378 GCA_032468055.1 Acrochordus granulatus
ATAATGCGCAGGGAGGACTCATTAGAGAAGACTGTGATGCTGGGAAGGATTGAAGGGAAGAGGAGAAGGGGACGGCAAAGGATGAGATGGATTGATAGCATTGTCAGTGTGATGGGTGTGAGCTTGGGAAGATTCTGGGAGGCAGTGCAAGACAGGGGGCCTGGCGTAATGCAGTCCATGGGGTCGCAAAGAGTCGGATACGACTGCGCGACTGAGCAACAAAAAATATGCTTAAAGACCTACCTTTTCTCTCAAGCATTTGGTATTTGAGGATTTTTCTGTCTCTTTCTGTCACAAGCTTCTATTTCCTTTTCCTTGTAAATTGTGTGAATAGAATCTATTTTTTTAATATTGTCTATTATTACAAATAAGATTTGAATTTCTAAAATAAGAATATATAGTTATATATATGTCTTTATATACAAGGAATTAATCTAGTGAATCTTGGTCTCACAAAGCTCTCAGAAAGCAACACATGTTATATTTACACTGCTATTAATATGCCCTTTATAGAAAGGTACAGATATTTAGAAGGATAAATAATAGCATGTCAGCAAGGTACAGATATTAACTGGAAGCAGAGTAAGATTTCACTCTCCATCCAGCTTGCCTCTTTTTGCTTTCAAAAGGAACAAGGTAGATGGACCGTGGGAGGGGAAAAAAGCACAGCTCAAGTAGCCTCCCCCACCATTGAAACAGTTGTGGTGTGTGTAACCAACACAGAGCTGGGAAGACCATGCATGGGAAATTCGGCAGCCAGAGACTTTTCAAAATTTCTCTGTGTCCCACCTAGACTGTTTCTCTATGCCACTGATTGAGGAACACTGACAGAGCATCCTTCACTCTACCATTGTTTCTGTTCTGCCATCAGTCACCAAGCAGTTTAAAAGTAAGCTGTGATTATCTCCTCTTCCACTGACCTCAGAATGTGGAAAATACCACAAGCCAAACAGCACTCCCTCCAGTGGGCCAATAGGGGAGGATACAAAGAACATCTTTTATTTAGTGGTCCCTTCTCCTAAGATAAGAGGCGCGATGGCCAAGCGGTTAAAATGCTGAGCTTGTCAGCCGAAAGGTCGGCAGCTTGACTTTGAGACCTGAGAGCATCGCATAATGGGTTGAGCTCCTATTGTCTGCCTAGCTCCTATCAACCTAGCAGTTCAAAAGCATGTAAAAATGCAAGTAGGTAAATAGGTACCACCTTTGGTAGGAAGGTAACATCAATCCATGCATCTCAGTGCATAGTCATGCTGGCCACATGACTGCGGAAATGTCTTTGGATAACATGGGCTCTCTTGGCTATGAATCAGAGATGAGCAACCCCCCCCCAGAGTCAGACACGAGTGGAAGGGGAAACATTTATCTTTTTTATCTTCTAAGGTACCAGAGGTGCTGGAGAAACAAAGACACCTTTACTCCACATCATGCTAAATGGAAAACAATGCTAGAATCCCCCTAAACACAACACAAATCCACACCAAATTTTTCAAACTGTTTATTTGTATGCCTCAAACTGCCTGCCCTGTTTCCAAAAAAAAGAAGATATGATCAATTGCTACGAGGGAAGCCAAGTATTGAAAGATCTATTGCAAAAAAAAATGTAAACTAAAGTATTGAAAAGCTGGAAAGGCTCCTCAGTCCCTCAGCGTGAGTCATCTGTCACATTTAAAATCTCATGTGAATTATGAAGACAAATAACAGCATGTCAGAAATTTTGCAACCAGGTGTTTTTCCACTCATCAACTATATCCAAGTTCTCTGCTGTGGCTGGAAAGGGGGAGATGATTCTAAATAATGCATGGAGGAAGAGTCAAGCTTCAGAAACTGAATGCTAAAAAGAAAGGGGGGGAGGGACAGATGGCCGCTTGTGCCCAGGAAGCAAAGTGAGGCAAGATTTCCTGCTGCTGGGAAAGCAGGCTGCCCACAAGCTCTGCAAGTCCAGGAATACACCGAGTCCTCTCCCAAGCCATGAGATCAAACCGGTCCTGAGATGAGCCTCAGGCGGCACAAAGCCTTTTTGTGGAAGCTCCATCAGCTACCTTCTTTCGTTTGTATGCTGTACATGGCAATTGCTAACTTCCAGGGCAACCTCTGCATATGTATCCCTAATCCTCTGCTTGAAGATCACATTTTACATTCCAGGATAACAATTTAACCACGTTTAGGATAAGCCCTATTCACAATTTCATTATCTCTCTGATTCAGGACATGACGTGATCTCTAATACAGTTAAATATACATGATCTCTGTACAGTTATGGAAAAAGAGTTTCCAGGCTTTGGACTTAAGGGTCCAACTGAGGATGACTAGGAATCACTCAGGCCAGATTAGTAACAAAATGTTGGCGGATGTGGGTACACATAGAGCCAGAGAACTGAAAAGGGGCATCTACAGGGTATGGATAAAATGTCAAGATGGCAGCCACAACGGTATGATCAAAGCTCCGAAGAAACCCCACAAGTGAGTTTTACAGGTACTTTATTAGCCAAGCACGGTTAGACACCAGGAGATACCATTGTGGCTGCCATTTTGACTTTTTGACCGCATCTTGTGGACATCTGTAGCACTGAACAAATATAATGGGAAAAAATAGCCACTGAGTTTATGAGGGAAATTTTTACTTCAATAAATGGGATGGAGAGAAAAGTATTATTTTTAAATCCATCTTTTGACCTCTTTATAATTTTTTTAGTGTGGCCCACAACCATTTGCCTAAAAGTCCACTTTCATCACTTGAGCGAAATGGGGCAGGAGTGAGGAAGCTCTGAAGTCCATCTAGACCAGAGTTTCTCAGTCTTGGAAACTTTAAGATGTATTGACTTCAACTCCCAGAATTCTCCAGCCAGCGTGGGAGTTGAAGTCTTCCGTCTTGCACTTGCTAAGAATGATAAACCCTGATCTAGACTGATATTTAATCCCAGTGATGCTCCAGCCCACCATTTAAATATATGTATTGCTATGTTAATGTCAGTATAATGTCATAATTGGGATGAAGGCTGTATGACCAGTTAGAGCCCACTGGCTCCGTCAAGACAGGATTAGGCTGTGTAAATTCAGGGTGTCACGAACACACATTCAAAGTCCCAAGCAGAATGTGCTAGGAGGAGGGGTGACCTTGAAATGTGATAAATGAAATAAAACAATTCACACTGTGATCTTAGGAAGATTGTTGCATAAAATCATTAAGTTCAGAATCTAAAATTACTTTATGGCTGTCCTGAGGATGAAATATTTGTTTGCGTGTGAAATGGGACATTAAATGGCATAGGAAGCAGGGTATATTAAGGACCAACTTCAAGAGGGAGGAGATGGTTTGGGCAGACTTTAAGGTGACAGGAAGCAAAAGATGCAAGTGTCTGTTTCCTGGATTAAGCCACATTCTTCTTTCAGTTCTTATTTGTTTACTGCTTTGGGGCTGACAAGTAAACCCAGCTGGCAGTTGATGCAGATATAAAAAATACTAATTATAATTCTGTAATTCCTCTGATTTTGCTTTTGAAATGAAAGCATTTGTTACCATTTTTTAAATATGCAGCATGTATAAATAAATTCTCAGTTAAAGAGTGCCTGTACAATTGGTCATTCAGAGCACTTCCATTTCACCTTTTTTTCCTCTTCAGTCACTGAAGCAATGTGAAGCAAACTTCTACTGACTTCATTGCTAGAAATAGGCAGAAAATACCATGTGGCAATCTGTGATTCCTTCATTGATCTAAAAGAGAGTCCCAAAAATATTTTTCATTAATTGCCCCTGTCCCCTAAGTTTGCTCATGTGCTAGAACAACAAAACTCCTCCTGCCTACATTCCAAACCAGTGCTTTTTTCAAACTTGACAATTTTATGATATATGGACTTCAATTCCCAGAATTCCCTAGCCATCATGCTCTTCTGGGAGTTGAAGTCCACACATCTTAAAATTTCTAAATTTGAAAAATATTGCTCCATATAAAAGGAGGGAAAATAAATAACTTGGATGCCCTTCCCATCCACATTTTCAGTATATGAAATCTGGCCATTTGCAAAAACATCTGAATGATTACCATGAGAGGAATCAACTTGATTGCAAAGGCACCATTCCTTTGCTTTCATTTGAAAGTCACTAGAACCTGTGCAGTGAAAAAAAAATCAACCTGACAGCATTTTGCAACTGGGCACTTTTTGCTGTGGCTGCAGGAATGAAGAAGACAATATGGATTGATGTGAGATCTTTTGTCTGCAGATCCGTGCAACTCTTTCTGGCAGTGAGCAAGGGTGAAACTGACAACACTGATCTATGTTTCTCCCTTCTTTTTGGCAGGGAGTCCACAGGCTGCAAGCTGACAAACAACTGTCTGATTTTTTTTTCAGCGACTGCCTTAAAAGAGAAGTTCCCTGAAAACAGACAGGTGGGGGGGACAGGGTGCAGAGAGACACCTCTGCTTCCTTGAATTTAGGAAGCAGAGTCAGGCAAGCATAAAAGTGGGAGCACTCTCTGAGCTTGGTATTCCCAAGCCTTCAAAGAGAACCCCTAGTTTCGTTGCAGTTTCAAACATATAGAGATGTACAGTATGTTTATATGTGTGTATATATCTATATCTATATCTACATCTCTATACACATATAACATACCCGCTGTGATGGTATGGCCATATCCTGTGTGCTGACAAGACACTTGCCAAGGAAGGCTCCTACTACAGGGCAGCAGCAAACAGCTGAAGAGGCACCTGAAGGAACATTGGCTTGACATGTTACATAAAGATCTAAAGATTGCCAGTGCCCACACTGACCAGGACCATGACTGATCAATTAGTACCAGTGAACCAGTATAGCAGACCCCACCATTGTGCAAGACAAATGCAGAAGAAGAAGAAGACACACACACATATAGGTATATGTATATTTGTATGTATGTATATAACCACTATATCTACTACTGTGGGAACAAATCTCTTAGAATAAATGGAGTAGCCCTCATAGTCAATAAAACAGTGGGAAAAGTAGTACTGGGATACTAACACCAAAACAAGATGTCCTTCTCATAGGGAATTGGAATACTAAAGTAAGAAGTCAAAAGATAACCATAATAACAGGCAAATTTGGCCTTGAAGTACAAAATGAATCAGGGTAAAGACTAACAGAGTTTTGTCAAGAGAACACACTAGTCATAACAAACATTTTTTTCCAACAACCCAAGAGGTGACTCTACACATGGATATCATACAGATGATACAGTATTGACCATCTGATACCGATGGTCAATACTGAAATCAGATTGATTATATTCTTTGCAGCCAAAGATGGAGAAGCTCTATACAGTCAGTGAAAACAAGACCTGGAACTGACTGTGGCTCAGATCATGAGATACTTATTGCAAAATTCAGGCTTAAATTGAAAGAAGTAGGGAAAACCACAAGGCCATTCAGGAATGACCTCAGTGATATCTCTTATGAATATACAGTGGAGAGGAGGAATAGTTTTAAAGGAGAAGATCTGGTAGACAGAGTGCCTGAAGAACTATGGATGGAGGTGTGTAATATTGTACAAGAGGTAGCTACTAAAACCATCCCAAAGAAAAATAAGTGCAAGAAAGCAAATTGGCTGTCTGATGAGGCTTTACAAATGGCTGAGGAAAGAAGGAAAATGAAAGGCAAGGGAGAAAGGGAAAGACATACCCAACTGAATGCAGATTTCTAGAGAAGAGAAAGGAGAGATAAGAAGGCCTTCTTAAATGAACAATGTAAAGAAATAGAGGAAAACAATAGATTGGGTAAGACTAGAGATCTCTTTGAGAAAATGGGAGAGATTAAGTACTTGTTTTGTGCAAAAATGGGCAAGATAAAGTATAAAAATGGTAGAGACCTAATAGAAGCAGAAGAGATTAAGAAGAGGTGGCAAGACTATAAAGAAGATCTATATAAGAAAGATCTAAATGTCCCTGATAACCATGATGGTGTGGTCACTGACCTAGAGCTGTACATCCTGAAGTGTGAAGCCAAATGAGCCTTAGAAAGCATTGCTAACAATAAAGCTAGCAGAAGTGACAGTATTCCAGCTGACCTATTTAAAATCCTAAAAGGTGATGCTGTTAAAGTGTTGCACTTGATATGCCACCAAATTTGTCCCCACCACCAGATCCAGAGGAAGAGACCTCCTCCAGATCCTGTCAGCCAAGGAATTTTGGCTGTCAGGATCTAGAAGAAGAGTTTTTTTCGGCTGTGGCTCCTGCCCTGTGGAACATTTTGCCTCCAGAGGTCGGGTCTATGTCCACCTTTATGACCTTCAGAAGAGCCTTAAGACCTGGCTCTTCCAGCTGGCATGGAGTTCTGATGGGGACACCTCTTGGGGATGGTTGGTGGTTTCAATATTCATCTCCCCCATGTATATTTTTTATCTCCCTGCTCAGATGGTTTATTTTAAAGATTTTTAGCTGTTTTAATTCGGTTTTTATGGTATGTTTTTATTGTAAGTCACCAAGAATCACTTTGAATTCGGCAGCATATACATTTAATAAATTTATTAATAAAAATTGGAAAAGGTCACTTTACGTTCCAATCCCAAAGAAGGGCAATGCCAAATAATGTTCAAACTAGAGTGTAGGATTCATTTAGAGTTCAGAACCTTGAGCTTGTTTTTCCCAGATTACAGGCTTCACTTCTTGTTAGGTAATGCATGCATTGGGCACACCCGCACAAGTTGCTTATCAGAGAACAGGAGCCTGTAACATATTTGCTGTCTGGGAAGTTCATGAAAATCCCTAATTGCTTGATTTTGTACACATGACATTATGCTTGATGTTGTAACCTGGTAGCTATGTTGTAATCTATTAGTTTAATAAAAAGGAGGAGGTGAACTTGGGAGAGCTGCTTCAGCTGCCTCAGTTTTCAGCTTCTGCTTTACAGCTTCCGCTCCTCTGCTTTTATCTAGTACAGTATGTCTTGTGCTTTATTGCTACATCTGGTGCCCGAACAGGGACGTGAATCCTGGAAGCACCGATCCCATAAGCGCCCGATCCCATCTACTAATTGTTTCATCTGGTGTTTACCCTGGAAGCGCCCGATCCCATAAGTGCCAGATCCCGTCTGATAATTACTTCATGTGGTGCCCAACATGGGCCCCCCTAATATTTACCATGCCCAGCACAGGTTACAGATCCCTGGTAAGTATGGGGGCTTCTCTCTCTGCTTCACAACTGCATCAATTGCTTCATCTGACGTTTATCCTGAAAGCACCCGATCCCGTAAGTGCCAGGTTACAACATCAAGCATATCAACGTCTGATAATTACTTCACTAGAGTACAATTGTTCTAGCAAGATTATGCTCAAAATACTACAAGCTAGGCTACAGCAGTATATGAACTGAGAACTACCAGAAGTACAAGCTGGGTTTCAAAGAGGCAGAGGAACGAGAGATCAAATTGCAACATTCGCTGAAGCATGGAGAGTTCCAGAAAAACATCTACTTCTTGTTCATTGACTACACCTTTGATTGTGTGGATCGCAACAAACTGTGACAAATTCTTAAAGAGATGGGAGTACCAATACTCTCCCTGCCTTCTGAGAAACCTGTATGCAGGTCAAGAAGCAAAGTGGAACAACAGATTGGTTCAAAATTGGGAAAGGAGTATGACAAGGCTGTATATTGTCACCCTACTTATTCAACTTATATGCAGAGTACATCATGCAAAATGCCAGGGTGGATGAATCACAAGCCAGAATTAAGATTGCCAGGAGAATATCAACAACCTCAGATAGGCAGACAATATCACTATAATGGCAGAAAGTGAAGAGGAGCTAAAGAGCTTCTTGATGAGGGTGAAAGAAGAAAGTGCAAAAGCTGGCTTGAAACTCACCATTAAAAGAACTAAGATCGTGGCATCATTCCCTGGCAAATAGAAACGGAAGAAATGGAAGGAGTGGCACATTTCACCTTCTTGGGCTCCAAGATCACTGCAGAAGGTGACTGCAGCCATGAAATTAAAAGATGCTTGTTTCTTGGGAGGAAAGCTATGGCTAACCTAAACAGTGTAGTAAGAAGCAGAGACATCAGCTTGCCAGTAATTTCCATATAGTCAAAGTTATGCTTTTCCCAGTAGTAATGTATGGCTGTGAGAGTTGGATCATAAGGAAGGATGAGCGCCGAAGAATTGATGCCTTCAAATTGTGGTGCTGAAGAAGACTCTTGAGAGTCTCTTAGACTGCAAGGAAATCAAAGGAGTCAATCCTAAAGGAATTCAATCCTGGTTGTTCACTGGAAGGACAGATACTGAAGCTGAAGTTCAAATACTTTTGGTCATCTAATGTGAAGAGAGGACTCATTAGAAAAGACTGTGATGCTGAAAGATTGAAGGCGAAAGGAGAAGGGAACGGCAGAGGATGAGATGGTTAGATAGCATCATCAGGGCAATGGGTGTGGGTTTGGGCAAAGTTTGGGAGAAAACGGAGGACAGGGAGGCCTGACATGCTGTGGTCCATGGGGTCACAAAGAGTTGGACATGATTTAGCGACTGAACAAAAACAATATGTACACACACACATGTGTATAATCTGAAAGAGTGGATATGGAATATATATATATATCGTATACACACACACACATACATGTGTGTTTATGATCTGAAAGAGTAGATACAATACACACACACATAAACAGAATCCATATCCACTCTTGCAGATTTTTACCTGCTGATCTATTAGTCTCCCATTCTCTTCCAAGGTATCTCCCTGATCAGCTCTGCTCTTCTCCAGTCTAATTACTTCTTCCTTGAATGATCCCTTTGGGAGAAGGAAATTCAGATGCTTGTGCTGAGTGGACAATATTAAGTTGTATCCAGAAAGCCCACCTCGCTGATCCAGCTCATATCCCTTTTGTGGGTGAGAGAGAGAATCCTTGAGAAGGTGCAATTACGCAGCTTACCTAATTACATGAGGATTTTTTTTAAAAAATCAGTAAGGTCTAATTTCTGGCTCATTAGTGAATTAAAAGATAATATATGAAAAAATGGAGGGTTTTAAATACATTGATGTGAAATTGGCCTGTTTTTTTAAAATCTCCTGTTGTTGTTATATTTTTAGCACAAGGCCATAAGAACCTTTCAAGGCAATGCAAAGGGACATTTTTAATACTGTTTCATGCACTTCAGTTATATTACATCCAATAATAGAGAGTGCCATAGCAGGTGACAGCATTAGCCAGTCTTGGCTTACACCAAAAAGTTGAACAGGAGCAGAACTGGCAGAGGTATGATCCAAATAATCAAGCTGGCAGACAAACCATGTGATCATAGTGTGCCCCTTTTTGACAAGCCTAGCGTGCATCAAAAAGAGGTGAGGCTTTGCCAGTGTATCATCTTTACCCCAAAATCCTGGGGTAGGAAGCTGTCACGAAATTCCTTGGGCTGCAGTCTAGCCTGGGAAAACACTAAAATATTCCAGCAAAAAGCATGGCCAACCCTTTCTACATCATTGCCAGTAAAACTTTCTTGGAAATGTTTATGACCAAGAATCAAGGGCCTTATGTGTGTTATGAGCAGATCTGTGTTACAGTTCCTTGAGACATGACATTCCTGCTCTTGTGGAGGATTTCTTTCTCACAGTCATGCAAAGCCTGGGAAAAAGGCTATTTAAGGAACATCACAACAAGAGAAAGGCCAGCAGAGAAGCTGTAGAATTAATGTTGTTCTCCTTGCCTCTGATTATTGGACTTATGTTGTGTGACTTGGTGGGTCCCAGAAGGAATGCCTTCTATGTTGTGGGGCCTGTCTTGTAATACAACCTCTTCCTGCTCTCAAGATATGGACAGCCGCAACCTGCTGATCTTCCAGAAGGCCATAAAGACCTGGGTTTCCCCCAGACACTGGGGCCAGCATGTTAATGGAGCCGTGATGTGGGTGCATGTGTGTTTCTTATGCTCTTATTGAGATGGGGGGTCAATCTTTTTTTTAATGGATTGTAAAATTAGTTTTACTTGTTTGCCATCTTGAGTGCCACCAGTGTATAGGCAATCATATAAATATGCTAAATAAGTTAATAGCTCATTGTTGAAAAAACCTACTGAGGGGACTCAAAAACAGTGGAAAGTAAGAAATTACAGTAAGTACTTAGTGGGCCAAATAACAAAATGCCAAGGATCACATTTATTGAAGGGCTTGTGTGTTATGCTTCCTGCATTTTTCCTGCATTTATCCTCCCTGCAATTGTTCACCATTCAGAAAAGGGAAACACATTTTCTGATTGGTTTCTTCAGCCTTTCTCAGATTTGTCATTAAAACACAGCAAAGATGGGGAGAAATGTGTAATAAATAATGCCACTTCTATTGTCCTTCCCGATATGTTTGTACAAGATCGCCAATAATAGATGAACTCACAAGTGAGCTGCATTAACTAAAGCTGAAATTTGCTAGGCAGGATTTATTGTTAATGCTGAATACCAGCACTGTGATGAAGATGAATGCAAGCAGAGTAAATAACATCTCTAGTGAAAGATGGAAAGTGAGAGGCAGACAATGTCTGCAATAACGTAGCACTTGTGTATTGCACCTTTGACGATTCAGATCCCTTGTAGTCACTTCAGATACCAAATGCTACGGAAGGAGAGACTGTGTAGCTGCATCTTTCTTTCTCACACAGACACTAATGGAGACTATGGGGCAAATGCCAAGTTGTCAGATGCACATATACACACACATTTGCACAATTCTAGGCCTTAAAATAATTAAAGGTAGACAGAGCCAGGTTTGAGGTGCTCAAACTGTCAAGAAAAGCAAATGTAGTGCGGGAGGGGAGAATACTGTGTGGGCAATGGGCATAAAAAGGCAGAGCTTTGATCACACCATTGCAGCTACCATCTTGGGTTTTTTTTTACTACAGGGAGTCCTTAATATATGACAATAATAGAACTTGTCTGTTATGGTCGTATGTTGTGACAGTCATAAAACGGGTCAGTCACATGATCAATCCAGTTTAATGGCTTTTTTGTGGCAGGTAAGTGGTTCACTATGGGCATAATTTTCAGCAAAACTGTCATAAAATGCAGTCATGTGACTATGGAATGCTGCAAACAACCTCACAAACTCAGAATGGTTGCTGAGCAATAAATCATAAGTCAAAGACTGCCTGTACATCCTCCAGATATCTCCGCAAGAAATGAACAGAAAAAAGTATTTTATAATAAGTGTACCTTATCATATATTTATTTATTTATCACATTTCTATGCTGCCAATTTCTGAAGAGTCTTGGCAGCTTACATAGATTAGATATTATACATTACTTTTTTATTTACCCCCCCCCCCCGTTGGCTGGCTAGCGATGTTCATATCCAGGATATTTTATATATATATATATATATATATGGCACATATATGTCCAAAAAGACCTTTTCACTTGCTGAGTATCTGTCTTCCACATAATTACAGAAGTCTGTCCAAATCAATGTCTTTTGCT
>JANHZU010003483.1:128838-142262 GCA_032468055.1 Acrochordus granulatus
AATTCTGTCAAGCTAAATGCAGGATTCAATATTGTCCAAAGAGCCACCCTCATTTTATTGAGATGACTTATAATGTTATGTTTAGCTTTTATAAGCATTTGTGGAACAAAAGCCTAAATTGTCTTGGAATCATGTAAGACAATCTTTTCTAATCCTCCAAGATACATTATAACTAAAATGTCCACAATTGCCAGTCAGAAAATTAACACAGATGGGAATTTGGACATTATAATCTTAATTTACAAGAGATTCCAAGTTAGGGAAGAATAAGAGGAACTAATACTTTTAGCCCAATTAATCAGAGCAAAAATTCAATAGAGCTCTGAAAGTTATAATAAAACTTTGATCTGAGCACCAGAGACAGCATCTCTTTTTAATGAAAAAATACAGTATTTTATTCCTTTCTATTAAAGGCGTACTCATTGTTTCTTAAAATATTAATGTCCAAGAGAGAAACTAAATAGTGTTTTTTTAGCAGTTGAGAAATAGGTGATGTTACATAAGTTCTTCCCACTTAGTACAGACATTAGTTTGCATGCTACAGCAAATTCATTTTGCTGCTAATGAGGTTAAATTGATACATTATCATTAAAGTACAACTTTTAGAATAAGGACAAGTTCACAATTTCTTTAAGCTGCATTGCCTGCCTCACCTGAGATATACTGAACAAGACATGTCACTACACAATTTGAGGACTACTGTATAAATTAGTCTTCTATATCTCAAAACAGTAATGTTATAAAACGTTTCTTCTTCTTCAAAGGCTTGGCATTTCCAATGTAATAAGATTCCCAAGAAAGCTTTCTTACTTATTTACTGTTATTCACTTTATATTACTTCCCACTCATCCTCAAAGTCATCAAAATGAAATGATACAGAAGCATCATTGTGTTTCTGCAAGTTATAAGAATGCTGGAATGTCTTTGTGAGACGCTGTATGAGATATCCTGAAGAACCAATTGCCCATAGTTCATCTACAGAGGTAACTGGAGAACAACAATAACAAATTAGATTCAGTATACAAGTTAGAAAAAGGAATGGCTCAAGAAATCTAGCTCACTTCCACCCACAAAAATTTAAGGCTGGATTATACTTAAAAGTATAGCCATTGAAATCAATGGGATTCAAGATCTGCATTAACTTTTCTCACTGATTTGGCTTTGTAACAACAACAACAATAATGGAGCCCCACCTGAACACCAATGGTATTGACAAATTCATCAGTCAATTGCAAAAGGCAGCTTTACTTGGAACAGCTTACGTCCGGTGATTTTATTTTTAATATTACTAAACAACAGTCTCTGTATCCCAGGTCCTTGGGAAGGACCCAATAAGTTGATAAAAATGCTAAATCCAGTCTAAATATCAGGCTAAATATACAACCAACCAATTATAATAAACTAAGTTTGGAGAAAGAAACTCATTGTCTCATTTTTTCCCAATTGTTCCTAAAATTAGAAAATAATCTGAAAAAAAGGAAAAGTCCAATTATTCAGTTGCAAGTGGCGCTAGAGTAGAATTTGCTTGATATTACTTTGCCCCTGAACTGGTATCTGCTTGCAAGATCTGTGTTTGTTTTAATAGTGAATGGTTCTTGTGTTATCCAGTAGGGAGGTGAGCCAATGAGTTTGTTATTCCAAATGGGAGATCAAAACAAATAAGATCACTTCAAGACTGTCAGGGGAGACTAAAAATGTAGAGAGGAGCTGAGTGAAATTAATTAGAACAGCTAGTATATTTCAGCTTTCTAATCCTCAATAAACAGAATTTCTGCTACAATCTCCCAAAGACCACATAATATGTTAGTATGCACCACACATACACAGACTCTTACCTGCCAAACAAGAGACATTCCCTGGAATCTTCTTCCAGTAATCACCTGCAGGATTTTTATCTGTGATGCCATACCGGCGTGCTACATCTCCATTTGGACAACGTGCCCATACTGTCTTCATGCTTATTACCAGCTCACTTGCCTGAAGCCCTAAAAGGACATTTGAAGTAAAAACCCAATAAAAGAGCTTTGAAATGCATACTGTGCATATTGTATTCAAAAGAAACAGTAAATGCTAATCATTAGAATAAATGTAAACAAAACATAAAAACAAAAAAAAAACAAAGTAAATGTCCCTTAAGGGTAATTTCACACATTTTTGTTATCTTCACAGCTAAGAATTATTGAAAGGATTTATGAAACACTGAAAGGCTGTTGTAGTGGTTAAGGTACCAGGCTACAAAGTGGAAGACTATGAGTCCTAGTCTCACCTTAGGCACAAAACAAACTAGATGACCTTGGGCCAGTCATACTCTCTCAGCCCCAGGAAGGAGGCAATGGAAAACCATTTGAAAAATCTTGCCAAGAGTACTGCAGGGACTTGCCCAGGCATTTGCCAGAAGTCAAGACTGACTCAAAGATACAAAAATAAAATTTTTAAAAAATGAAGTACTATGAACTGGACTTCCCTGATTAATTTATTTAAAACATTTATATAACTGCCCTTCTTATGTCAAACTCTAGATAGCTACAAATCAACAAATTTAATCCCACTGACTAAGGAGGATGAGGGCTGCAGTCCAACACATCAGCAGTGCACCAGTTTGGTCAAGGCATAGAATATGCCAAGTGAATAATGGAATAGAGACTTGCTTTAAAGATTTCAAAAGAAACAGGGTATAGACAAAAAACCTGGCCCAATAACTTTCTTGGAAACCAAGCAGTGAGGATCAAGACAGCAGGAAGGAGACAAACCTGAAGCCACAAATGGACTTGACTCAAGATATGTTGGATTGCCAAAGCATAGGCCAGGGAACAACAAATATATTTATTATTTAAGGCATCTTAAGCCTAAGAATGTGCACTGATGGATTTGATTCTTTTACTCTGATTTTCTTTTCCTTCATTAATCAGTAATGTACTTTCTGAAGGCCCACAAACACGTTGCAGAAGAAATCAGCCCACTATTATCCTGTTTGGGTATCATGACATATTGTTTCTGTAATTGGTAGCTTCATACTACCACTGTAACTAATAATCTTTGAGTACTATACATACACTCAATGAAACTTTTGAGTCCCTTTATTCCTTTTTAAAATTTATTTAATCTACTGGGCTTCACAATAACTTGCAATGAGGCCACAATTTAGGATGTTGGAAAAGGGAGGAAGTTTTATTACATGATAGATAAGATACGTCACAAAGATTTATGTAAATAAATCAAGGTGGGGCCAAGAATTACAACCAAACAATTTATTTGTTAAGTAATCTCACCTGGAACCTGGTCCCAATCTGTGCCTACAGGCATCTCTTCTGTAATCCCAGTGCGCACATGAACATTCCATTTATTGTCAATGGCCCACAGACTCTGGTCGTTAGGACTTGAGTACACACTGATCAAGTGGACTCCTGAAGCCTACAAAAGTAAAACATATTGTTTGATATTACAGATCCTATTTTGTGAATTGTAAACAAATTGAAGGGAGAAAAAAATGGACAAGCCATTGATCAGATTAGTTAGTTCTGGAAAAAGAAAATCTCAACATCGCTTTCTTTAAACTGAAATAAACAGTGATGTTTCTATGTATTCATTATGAACTGAATATCAATTCAATTTCAATAAATTCAATTTCATCCCTCCATTAATGTACAAGTGGTAAAAAAGAAGAAAATTATTAAAAAATTCACTTGATATAAAATAACTGCCCCAATGTTCATTTAAACCAGGAACTCAGAATATCCATCACCAATTTTGTGGAAGCTACAATATTTAAGGTGCTTTTCTAAGCCTAATCCAAAGATTTACACAAACACAGATATGCATACAAAAATGTATATGATTATAACAACCATAAAGTAAAAACCAAAATATAGGAAATGTATTTCAATTAATGAAATAAAAAATACTGATAAAAATAATGAGTAATTAACATTTGTAGAAACTTAGACTGAATCCATAAAATATTAGAATAAAATTAGATCAGTCCTTTAACGTATTATCAAATCTAGACATACAGACCATCTATTGTTCCATTTTATCAATCCGAAGTTTTTACCATCTATCCTTAAAGAAGATATTGCTTGAATTCTAAGTAGCGTCTCCAAACAGTCTTCAAAATCTTTCCCAATTTAGAATGCCTTTTCTAAGGTTTTAGTAGTATTGCCCATTTATGTAAAGCTGATCAAAGTATTTTATACCACGATTTATGGAATATGTTGATCTCTATTTTTAAGCTATTGTTTTATAACTTTTAGAAATTACTTTATGTATACCATTGAATAAATCACCTTTTTAGAGTTATGGACACCATTCCCAGTCTGTTATAATCCAGCATTGTTGGACCACAATTGTTGTCACTATGTCCATTTTATATGGAAACCACCTAACTAGGAAAGTTGTTCTAGAATATTCATTTAATTCATAAGATTATATTTATAATGATTTCAATAACAGAGTTCCAATAAATATTCTGATTAGGTAGTTTCCATCGCCTTTTTGTTTCTGCACTATTACTTTGAACAGAAAACCTGAAAAGGACATGCAGACTTTCCTGAACCCTATTCATCTGAGACTCCAGAGATACAGGGAAACCTTGACATTATTTTTTGCCTTTTTCCTAGGAAGGAGAGACAGAGTGACCAGCCCCAGCTAGCTTTGTACCCAAAGTGGATTAAAACTGATATTCTAGATCAATTGTTAAGTAATCTCACTTGGAACCTGGTCCCAATTTGTGCCTATAGGCTTCTCTTCTATAATCCCAGTGCTCACATGAACATTCCATTTGTTGTCAATGACCCACAGACCAGGTTCTATCCTGCTGCCTTTAACCAGCACACCAAACTGGCTCTCTAGACATAATACATATAGTTAAAATATATAACTAATTTGATAGTCCAAATTCAGGTATGGATTTCTAGTATCCTTCATCACTCACTGTTATCATTCAGTGTTTTTGCATTTACTGTGATCCATTAAACTCAGCTAAACTTTATAATAATAAAAGGATTGACTTTAAAAAGCAGAATGTTTAAGTACTTGCTATTCTAGCTACATTTTAGTTGAAATTCTGATTAATTCTACACTGTCACTTAAATTATGTTTCCAAATAGCTAATCCCTGCTTTTTAAACGCAAAAGAGTTTTAAAAGGGAAAAGTAGACAGCCTGTTTAATCCCTTCTTTTAATCACAAAATGACTTAATCTCTGTTATAACTGAGAACATGGATGAAAACCAGCCAGCAGTTCAGAAGTTTAAAAGGTATCCGATTGAAGATTACCAGGAATATAGCCTTCTTCTTGCATAGTTTTCTCTAGAATCAATATGTGATTCTTAAAAAGAATTTTACTTGCTCCTGTCTATTCCAATTTTCTCTTCTTCAGTAGAGAAAAATACATTTCATCTTTTAAAATATACAACACACACACCAAAGCAGAGGTTACCAATTTTCTAAATGGAGAATGAAATGTAGAGTCATTTAGAAGAGATGAGGGGTGTAGAAATTTAATTAATAAATTCTGCATACAGTATCACTGGAGAGTGACAATTTTGGATCGGTTTTGAGAAGAGCATTAAGAGAGGAATAGGAACAGTAATCCACTGGGAAGTTACCTTTCACATTTGTATACTTGAACAGCTGCCCCTTCCCACAAAAAAAAAAGGCTCAAAGTAGTGCCACCAACATTCAGTGACAAAATAGCTAATAGCAAAATAGATTTTATGCAATTTTGGGACTATTAAGGGGGAGATCTGCCACTCAGAGGCATCTCACTAAAATTAACTATTCTGCTACTGAAAAGCTGGGGGAAGGTTACAACTGGTGTGCATAATGCTCTGAATTACAGGTTGTTCATCTCTCCTTAAAGTATTCTATATTTAATCACAGACTTGCTGAAATAAGGCCAGTTACATAAAAATTACAGTCAATCAAAACGTATATTATTTTACTATGCTACACATAGAATATTGAAGAGATTGAAGTCTGACATTGAGAAGTATTGGTGTTTGTGCATATATCTGTCTATGTGTAAATTTTAGCGTACCTGGGCAAAACATTTCATCTTCACTAAGCAGAAATGTCTTACAGAGAAAGCACAGGATTCTTCATACAACAAAATAGTATATTAGTACTAAGGAGATGAATTTGCTGTGTGGCAACCAAAGAAACACTTGATACAAGCGCACCAATGATGGAATTCTCTCTCTAGTTATGGCTGGCACTAAGTTAGTTGGCTTCTAGTACATTTAAAGATCTATTAATTCATCTAAGCTTTTGACTAAGTTTATACTGCAGTATCTATTATTGTTTTGATCCTGTTTTATGATTGTAGGTTTCATGATAGCACAATTTGGGATTACTTTTAATGAACTACTTTAATTAATTACTTTTTAATGAAAAGCAAGGTAAAATTGTTGTATCAATAAAAAATTAGCTGCAAGAATCATTTGCATACATAATTATAGTACATAGGAAATTAAGCAGATGATAAAATGGGTATGAGAAAAAGCAACTGCTAAAGATAGTAAGGTTTCCCTTCATAAAAATACAACTCCATCAAACTTCAAGGATAGTACAGCCCAACCACTCCTATACTATATATACTATGTAGAAAATATCCCTTACTGACCTTATCCTGCAATCTCATTTTACATACTATATTTCCCAAGGAGATCCTGGGTGCCCTAAGAAAAATTTACTCTGAACATGTGCTCTTACTGATGCATGCATATATCTTGAAATCTTTTGACTGATGTTGTGGTCTATGGCATGAAGACTGTAATCTACCCTCTCCACTTTTTTTAAGTGAGTTGAATTCTTCTACATACCATTAAATCATTGATTGGTTTATTTGCCCCTTTTAGGCAGTTGGTTATTTTAGGAAAGAGTGGGAAGGTAAAACACAATTAGTATCTGCTTATGCCAATGGCATGCTTAAACAACAGAACTGTTAACAGAGAGTTCATCAGATCTTTAAAAATCTCAGATGCAAAAGATTCTGTATGTCCTGCTCCCTTGAATGTTCTAGTTTACTTCATCATTCTCTGAGTTTTGCTTTCAGATTGATGTTCCAGATGTTTTTTTCCCAGAGTATAAATGTCATTTCTTTGATAAAGATCAGAAATTCTCAGCCTAGGAACAGCAGATTGCACTTCAGCTTTCGCAGCTTAAGGTTTTCTTGCCTTACCATGTATTTTCTTGCAAATAAATATATGGTATTTGTGTTCACATCTAAGGCACATATAGAGGAGGGGAAATCCCACACTGAAAACAGCATCATTTATCCTTCTCCATAAACAAGGCAAGTGTTTTATTATGTACTCTATTGTCCCCAATTTAACACTGGGGCTGCCCTAGCTTTCAGGAAGAAAACAAACTCAATGTATAAATCCCAAGAACTTCTGTAAAACTATATAATGCTGAACTATATGTATAATATGGTACTGAATTAATATAATCAGTTTATTTTTGAGATTCTTAAAAGCCAGAGAAGAAAACAAAATTTTCAATTAAGTATAATCAGTGATTTTTTAACAGTGTAATTCTCACAAAATAAAAGTTAGCCCACTTGTTTGTAATTTTAAGAAAAACAGAATGGGCTTATATCATCATAAAAAACTCTTCAATATTCTAGTTACTCCTCATAAGACATCTGCTGTTCTCAATTCATGAATCAAAAAAGCAAGATGGAAAACAGATATATTTCCTTATCAGATAAAACCAGAGCCATCCCAGAACCATCAAAAGACCAAATTGAGGGAACAGATCACTTTTCTCAGTAATTAGTCACCATTTAATGATACCAATTATTCCGCAAGCTCAGGCTCACCAGCTAAGGCTAAATTACTCTAAGAATTGAGAAAATTTATGCAAGATGACAATATCTTTAATTTATGATTCATATAAGTATGGCCAGCAGAACATAATTTCCAAGTGCGATAATGAATAAGAAAATGTAACTGTTCATGGCAAACTGATTTGTAAATTAGGAAGTATAGCAAATAAGGAAAATTATATTTGAAGAGCTTCATACTTAAGCAGAGAAATCCTAGGCTTTACTTGCACTTCATCTCCATCACTGTGAATATGAAACAACCTGATCTTCTCAGTTAAAATAATGGAGTTTTCAATGTTCCCCAAATGGGTCAGTACAAAGTATTGGCAGGTCAAACAATAGATTAAAGCTAGCAAATTTGGAATCATTGTTTATTTAGTCAAGATAATGTATTTTCAAATTTGCATGGAATAACATTTATATACATTGGACATTAGGAGTTATTACATAAACGATTAACTCTGGAAAATAAAATAATTGCTTGCTCATCAAGATATGTTTAATAAATTTTTTAATAAATAAGCTTGTGTGCTTATTTATTGATTTGACTGGCTGATTTATATACTACTGAATCTATGTGGTTAACCAGACAAAACAAATACAACAGTATAAACCAAATTTTGTCTTCAAATCATAACTTGGTTGCTTTGGTCACTTGGTTGCTTTGCTTTCTTCAGTACGGAGGTAAGCAGGACAGTGATTGCTAGAGTCAGATGCAGGGCAGTGATTGCTAGAGTCAGATGCAAAGTGGCAATTCATATTCTCTCTCCCTTCCCTTCTGTTTTTCTCTGCTTACCCCTGCAGTGAACAGCAGCTACTGGTCTGCCATATGCAGAACATAGTAAATGATAATATAGGGGAACATATGACTAAAATTACTTTTAGAGTATATTTTGATTTTGCTGTAAGGGGCCCAGAGGCAGGGAAAGGAGAGGAGAGAGAATCATTATCCCTGCAGCTGCTGTGAGGAGCCATGCCAAAGAGAAGAAGCAGAGTTACTGGTGATTTAGGCATTAAGGAAAAACTTCAGGGACTGGATAATGTTTCAAGTGCTTTAATCAGTGCCTGTTATATCAGTGGGCCTGTCTGGTGTTTTTTTTTCATGGCTTTTATGGTGCCATGAACACATTCTGCTTTAGCAGTTTTAAACAGAATACTAATGATGGACAGATTTCAAGAAATTTAATCTTAGTTGTTATGTCACAATCAGTATTGCACTCTCATTACCCAGGCTACTTCAAAAACAAGTGCAAAGATTCATCAAGTTTTTCCATGCAAACTTAAGCATGCAGAAATCACATTTCACATCTTTGAAAGATGGTAATTTAACCTTCAACAATCACAGGTGTATGAATATACTTGGATTTTTTGAAAGCACATGTGAAATCAAGCAGAATATCACACTAACTGTACCAACCAAACTTCATTCTGACAGTGTCCTTATTCAACAGAAAGATCAGATCCAGAAACAAAAAAGATATATTTATGAACAAAACACTGAATGGACAAGAAAAGTTAGAAACATTGTTTTGTTGGCCAGAAAACATACAGGAGCACAGGAAATAGGTTTAGCTAGTTTAGCCCTTAATAGAAACTTCTCTATTTAAGGAATCTTGGCAACTTTACTACAGAACTATTTTTTTATAAAAGAAAGAAGAGTTAAACAAAAGGAATAGGCCAACAACTAGCAGTACAGATTTTATTATAGAACAATTTCATCCACCTCAATTCAGAAATCTTTTAGCCACTTCCATCCTCTATCCAATTTAGTTTTTAGAGTTGTAGAAAGCTTATGAAATATTTCTAAGTCCACAGCTTTAAATCTTTAAATCCGTAACTGGAGAAATGTATCCTTTTATGTCAACAACATATGTGACTATTTGAAAAAAAAAGTGATTATATTACCTGGATGGGCGGCTCAATCATTATCCATGCAGGTAGCATCAAATTTGGATTTAGAGGCTGAGTTCCAACCCGGAAATAAATCCCACCACAGCTGTCACAAGCCCAGATGTGCTGATTTCCGCATGCTAAACTTGTAAGTTTCACAGCACCTAATCGAAGTGGGGGGAGGGTTCAGTTAGTCTCTTCAGCTATGATTTATAACATAATTTAGGCTTAGCCTACATAGTTATTGTATCCTATCCACCCCAGACAAATAATTACAGGTGAGTAGGGATTAAATACTCTTCTCCATTAATCCACGACCATTTTAATATATAAGAAAAAAAAGGAGATCTAAACACTTATTTCCTTTCATCAAAAATAATTTGGACTTCAGACTTATTAAGCAGATAAATTTCCACCACCAGTAACTACAGTGCTCCTAAAGTGCTCTTAAAATATCTATCAGGCTCAAGGATGGACACTCCTACACATAAAATTCTCCTTCACTTCCAAGAACAGAGGAGCTTACATTTCAACTCAGATTACTTTTACAATGAGTCTAATTAGAAAGCAGGTATATACCTTTCAGACCTATTAACTGAAGATTTCACACATAAATGCACAATTCTTTAAAAGCAATATGCCTGCCTAATCTTAAAAAGATCCATGAATCAAATTATTCACAACAGAAAATCACATATCCACAGAGTATGCAAGGAACAGTGGATTATGGATTACCTCTACAACAGAAGGCTTATGTTAAAGTCAAAGAAAAAAATAGCATGTATTTTTTCATTTAGTAATTCCTGTTTATTGAAGCATCTTAGGATAAAAGTAAAGATTTCTCCTGCTAATTATGGCCAACTTGAGGGGCAGTGCTCATCTCCATTTCCTAGCCAAAGAGCCGTGGTCATGTAGCTGGCATGATTATATGCTGAGGTGCACAGATATTGTTACCTTTCCCACTGAAGGCGGTAACTATTTATTTACTTGCATTTTTACATGCTTTCAAACTGCTAGGTTGGCAGAGCTAGGCAGACAACGGAAGCTCACCCCATTACACAGCAGCTCTTGGATCTCGAACTCAAGCTGCGAACCTTCTGACTGGCAAGCCCAGTATCTTAATTGCTCATGCCACCATGCACCTTTCTATTTTAGGATTACAGAAACAATATAGTATATATTTACCGCTATTAAAATAATGTCACTAAATGAAGAACAGAGAAATGAGCTCTCATTGCAATGTAATGGAACATAATTTGTTATATAATTAAGAAATGAAAGTTTTCACATGAACTCAAATGAACTCTCCCTGGGAGGCAGCCAAGCTTACAAAGTCTCTAAATATATTTTAATGTTTAACATTCCAAACATTACTAGCAAATAATGGCTGCTGATGAGATCTATGGGATAAATATCTCAAGATTAGTTACTTTTCATTTCAGTATACAATGCTAATAGAAGCTCTTATCTTAAAAGAACTAGATGATTCACAGAGCATTAGTAAAACAACATAATCAACATTTTGCTGCTTTCTCTAAGATTGAAATAGAAAGTATAAATTTGAAATAACTCTCTCAAATTGTTCATCAGTCTTCTAAAACAGTATACTTTCTAGAAATTTCATCTATGTCCTTTGATTTTAGAAGGATGCAAGAAAAGGTTAGAGGTATTTGATTAAGATGTGATATTACTGGCTCTAGAACTTGCATATTCCATATGAGAAATACAGGAGAAAAAGCATAGCTACAAGAGGAAATAATGCAAATCTGCTGGAGGGCATAGCACATTTGTAAAAATGAAATATTCACATTTCAAATTGATTAGTAAAATATAGTAAACTATAACTGGAGTATATCAAATGTAATAGTCCTATTAAGAAAGGAAACTTTTTAAGTAAAACATTCTAAAACACTCTAAAATCACGGCTACAACTATTCATTTTTTAGAAACTTATGCAGTAAATCACATATCTTTTTAAATATGGCAGAATGCAGGAAATGAAATCTCACATTAACAGCTTTTCCACAACTATTGAGTAAAATGCTACTCATTTATGTTTGAGCTTATAAAAATATGTGGTTACTACAGGAGGAAGAAGGAATATTAGATATGTTTGCCACCTTGAGTTGTTTGTAAAAAATAATAAAGGAGGGATGATAGACAGAAGATCCCCAATTTGCCTCTACTTTGATGGTCTGGAGTCACTGAATGGTGCCATCTTGCATGGTAAACAAAGCCACTAATTGATTTTTCTGGCTTTCCCATTTTTCATTTCCTGCATGTTACCAATCAGCAAAAAAAATCACATGCCAATCATAATACTGTTCTGGGTATACAGTAGACTTTATCGCAGGCTTTTGTTTGTCATCTCAAGGTGCCTTCCACGGCTTCCTCCTACATTCCATTCTGAGCTGAATGAAATTTTTTGGGGGAAAAAAATCTTGGAAAGGAAACTGAGTTACAGCAGTATTTTTATTTATGATTTATCTTATTTTAGAGGATATACAGTGGAACCTCATATTACAAGACTGATCTGTTCCAGAAGAATGCTCTTAGTTCGAAATGCGAAACGAGGTTTCCCATAGGAAACAACGGAAAGTTGGACGATCCATTCCATGCCCCTAAAATATTCACAAAAAAATAATTTTCAACGGAATTTTATGTCGAAATGATTGTCCCTGACATCTGAAACAAATAACGATGATTAACACACAATATAAAGCAGAAATAGAACAAAGTAACCAGCACTTATGGATCTGCTTCGAGGCAGATTCTGGCCTTGGCTGCTGCTAGGCCGGTTTCTGTCCAGCGCCCCCTGCTGGCTTGGAGAATCCACAACCGCCACTGCTCAAGGCAAAAGGGCCTTTTCCCTCAGCAACATCTTTCCAGGGGTCTTTCCTGGGTGGCTTGGAAATGTTTGTCTTAACCTGCCTCCTTGCTATGAGGGGAGAAGAGATGGGCAGCAGGGGACAGGCTGCATGGTGCCAGGCGACGAGTGTTTGTGTGTGTGTGTGTCTGTGCATGCGGGGTTTGAGAACAGTCCCAGCTGGCGCGAGGGAGACAAGAGGGAGGAGAGGAGGGGGAGGGAGACTGCCTGGAAGGAGAATCTGGAGTCTGAGTCTTGGGAGTTCCTTCTCCTGAATGCCTTTCACTTAATTGATGCTGTTTACACAGCAAGAGAGGAAAACCGTTGGCTCCATTGTGAGATTTCCCATGTGAGCTCATGGCGTGGTGCTCGTCTTGCGAGTTGCTGCTTGTCAACCAAAATAAATTTTATTAAAAATTTTTGCTTGTTGCGAAAATCTTGTGCAGCGAGGTGCTTGTAATCCAAGGTTCCACTGTAATGCTGATTTTCAAATTCTGCCAAGCTTTATTCAGCAGGTAATGATGGGTGGTTTGATTGCACTGTTTCACTCTGAGCTAAGCTAATAAAGGTCAGAGAGGTAAGATTTACAGAACTAGGGGGTGGGCATTCTTGTGCTATTATGTAATTCTGAGTAGACCAGCTAGCAAATAATGTGCTGTTTAGGGAGATAAATCACAATGGGGGGAAGAGAAAACTGAACATGGGCTAGACAGGAGGAGGCATGTTCACATCAGCCTAAAATGGCCAATAAACTGTTTTGATCCATCCAATACCAACACCTAACATGCCTTCAACCTAATGGATGATAGATATAATAGATTTTATACACCTTGTGGTTGCTG
>JANHZU010003483.1:153847-163914 GCA_032468055.1 Acrochordus granulatus
AGCATAAAATATACATACAACTCTAATTATTAGAGAATTAATATAATAATTGTGTATGATAAAAATGTATATGTTATAATATAATGGACATTATTTTCTTCTTTTGACAAGTTTCAAAACAGTTACCATCTAACAAAAAAATCAATAAAACCTTATGTCCTGGTTGGAAACTGTCTTATCATGTGATGCAATATGTTGTCTAAACACAAGCAATTCCAAACTAAGATGATGAAAATAACAGTCCTTGCAAAATCAAGAACAGTTACAAGACATGCCTACTTGAGACTGTTTACCTTATGATATCACATTTCCACTGCTCTCCTTCAGGACAGAAACTGTTTATACCTTCGCGATAGAGAAGTACACGCTGCTCAGTTAATGCCCAAATTATATTATTTCTGGCTGTTATCTGTGATAGTTGATATGGACAGTCTACTTTTACTGCCCTGGCACAAGGACGATCCACACTGAGGCCTTCAGGTAAAACAGACAAGAGCAATAAGTGCATCACATTTTTAAATTTACAATCTTTACGCATTTAGTTTTATTTCCTTTCTATGTAATTTATAATCTAATTGAGAAAACAGAGTTACCTTTCTTTTTGATATTATTTTACCCATTTTCAAAGTATCTTAACATATTTTTCTTCTCTGTATAGTGCTGGTTCTTTTTAATTGTTTTCCAGATCCATTCATATTTACTTAAAAATTTGTTGAGAATAAATACAACAGCAAAGTATTGCAGGATAAAATTAACACTTTTATGATTACCATTTACATGCAAAGAATCATAGTTTTGACCAGGATTAAAATGCAGTGCCTATATTTTTGTAGACCTAATCTTAAATTCCTAAATTCCTCTTCAACATGTTTTTTCCAGATTTGGATATATTATGGGTTGAGGAAAGTACACTTAGCAAATGTATTTATATATACAAACACATATATCTATATTGGAATTTTAAAACAGTATAGAGAAAAAGTAAAGTAACAGGCACTATTTCCATTAACAAGAATGTAAACTTTCTAAGCAAGAGGAATAAAAGTTTTTTATATTTTGGGAGGGTGAGATCTGGAAATATTTTGCCACTAAATTTGGTCACTGCATGTGATCAAATATTAAACCCTGCAGAGTTACTAGAGAGTATATATACTGCCGTAGCAGGGGCAAAATATATAATTCCCTTCTCCTAAATTTCACAGCAATCTTTGGTAGAATTCCAAGAGTGATATTAAATTTCTCAGTGAGAAGGAAGGCATACTTGGCCAAACATCTGAGAATTCCTACAGAACAAAAACATACTGCATTACAAACCAAAATACTTGCTGTGAGAACCAGTAGAAAAAGGTTCAATCATCACATATTATTTTCATTATAATAAAGTATACTAATAAAAGCAAAATAATCAACTGCTGTGTTTTGAAATCCTAAAAATGGCAGAATATTTTTTCTTAACCAATAAGAGGAAAGTCATCCTGGTGCTAAAAACAAAGCTCTCTAACACAGAAACTACTTTCCTTATTGTCGGTAAAGCTATTTATTTATAATTTCTATTTCCGTGGCTACCCACTCAAATACAAATCCTTCCCACTGCAGATTTATTTATCACCAAAGCCCAAAAACTGAACACAAATAGATGCTTCCATGAATTTGCTTGCTAGTTAGTATGACACAGCAGCATGAACACAATGGGCTGATTCCAAGCTTGCTGAAAATCAAACCTTGCTAACTGTATGCTTGTGCAAGCAGGGAAGAAAATTCCCCTTTGTGAGTGCAGCCTTATATGTTGTCGCAAAAGCCAAAGTACTAGATGAAGAAATCCTATAACATAGTGTGACAAGTATGTTGATTCACTGCTATTGATTTTTATGCACTGCCTAAAGTTATTTAACACTAAGGCAGTTTAAACATTTTTCTAAATAAATATCTCTTATCCTTTAAGAGAAATCTCTGTTGGATCAGTCCTCTGACAGACAAAACATTTTTAAAGGAATCCTTCCATGGTAGACCAACAACTTTAATTTTCAAGCTGACAAACCCATGAAGGACTTTAGCCTAAACTATTTAATATAGTTTAAATCAAACAGCATGAGGCAATTAATAATCTTGACTTAGTTTTGGTTTTCAAAAGTTCTCTACTTTGAGGAAACATTTTCATTAGTATTAATATTTTTTGCATAAATACTGTATGCAACAAATTTGTGTAAAATGTTTTAGGTTGCAATACTAATGGGGTGGGCACCATGGCATAGCGGTTAAGATGCTGGGCTTGTTGGCTGGAAGGTCAGCAACCTGAATTCAAGACCCAGACGCTATGTTACAAGGTGAACTTATGTTATTCACCCCAGCTCCTGCCAACCTAGAACACAAAATGCAAGTAGATCAATAGGTACCACCTAAATTGGTGGGAAGTAACAGCGTTCCATGCACCTTAGCATATAGTTATGCCAGCCACATGATGATGGAAGTATCTTTGGACAATGCTGGTCTTTGGCTATGAAATAGAGATAAACACTGCCCCCTAGAGTTAGATACAACTGGCAAGGGAAACCTTTATCTTTAACAAATGAGCACAACCTTACCATCACTTCAGTACAGAGTTGCAACTGGACTTCACAGTATAATCAACCCATTGTACAACAGGACTAATGATGGAAACAAAATGTATTTTTGGAAAAACTGTCTGCCTTGCTTTTTTGGAATTTTTCATTGAAAAATTCTAGTATTTTTTGAAGCATCAAAAGATTCTCCTAGAATATTACTTAATAAAAATATAACTCCAGAAGAAAAATAAAGACTAGCATAGATACCTGTCTGTAGATACAGATCACCATTTGTTCGGATTATCCAAGCTGTATCATCACTCAAAGATACAAATGCTGCTTGAGGTAAAGCTTCATACCAGTGGCGTTTTCCTCTGATAGTTACTTTGCCACAAGCAAAAGCTTTATTGGTTTTTTGTTCAATTTTCCACAGAAGGGTCCCTGCAGGAGAAACCTCAAATAAATAAAATTATTCACAAGAGAACATCTTTAAATCTAATGAATTTCTCTTGTTTGCTGGCAGCAGCTATTTTAAAGTCTAAGACAGTCTTCATCAATCTGGTGATGGACTAACCACCACAGCAGTGAGGATGGGAGTATGGAAATTATATCCCAATACATGTGAAATGCAGCAATTCATGAAGAAACAGATACAAGGTTAGTTCTTCAGAAGAACAACCACAAGACAACTGTAGAGTTTTAAAAATCCAACTCAAAACATAAAAAAATCACCCTACAGCAAACTTTCAAGTAACAAGCTATTGAATGAAACCCTCCTCTAGGGTTATTTAGGGGACAAGCATTGCTTCTAAGAAATCTCACTGCTAATTCTTATTTCCACAATTCAATATTACAAGAAAAGTATAGATATAATTCAAAAAAGAAATAACCTACAAAACATGTAGTATTTTTTCCTCCTAATCATTTTTCATTTATGCCATGCCTTTTAAACTAAAGCCCAAAGTATTGCCCTGTTGGTTCTTTTTTAAGTGCAAATAAAATGTAAAGATAAGAAACAAGCAATCTTTTCGGAAATGTGCTCAATCTACAATAGATTCAGTGTGCTTCAATTAGATGAATAGTTACTTCTAAATGGAGAATAATTTGTTCGAGCAATCACTTAGGACAGTTACAGGGTTTCATTGATAATAAACAGACCTCTCATAAAAGAGAAAAAGGGGCTTAATTTGTATATCCATCTAAAAGGAAGTGACACTGGTAGAGAGGTTGATATTTGTTAAATAAGAAGTACAAAATAGGCATATGGAAATGCCCTGGCATGGTTCTTTAGGGAAAGCTTGAAAACTGAAGAAAATGATGGGACATACACATAACAGATTTGCTTAGAGAAAACAAAGGAAAGAAACAGAATATAAAAGGTTATAATTATTTCTCCTGAGTAAAGATAAACTATTTCTAAATTGATCATGGACAGACAAAAACACTGCTGGCATATGTAGTATCCTAGCTTTGGTTATGGATTTAAGGGACAGAAAAACCTCAAGGTCGAAACCACAACAGTCCGATATAAAAGGAGGTGTAAAGGCAGTTAACAGCTAAATAAATAACTTCACTATTTTCAGAACCAGGCATCAGCCTAGCACTGTAGAATGTTTTGTTAATAAAACACGAGAACATATCTTTCAATTTCACTTATTTTTTGTGGTCAAGGAGAACTCTTCAGAATGGACACTCAAATATCTGCAATCTGAGGTAATACAGTCAAAAATGGCATTTCTACAAAAGATAGTGTGAAATCCCTTCCTATTGATCCTCCAATATGTCGATGTACCTGTGTAAATTGAACAAATAAATAAATGAATTCAAACCATTTTTTTATCCCTGGACAAAAGGCTGTAAATGTAAATCTAACTAACCTGAAGGAGAGACTGCCATCTGCTGGACATTATCTTCAAACTTCTGCCAACGCAGCCCAGCACTAGGTAATGCACTACAATACAGGCCACCTTTGTAATCCAAGCACCAAATGTATTTATCAGAGACAACAAGGCTCAGTATTCCACAGCCAGGACCTGCATAACCCATCCAGCTTTCTGCAAACTAAAAATTGAAGAATTAGAATAGGTATATTTTTATGGTATTGGGGCATGGTGGCCAAACGGTTAAGATGCTAGAATTGTTGGCCAGAAGGTCAGCAGCTGAACAGTTCAAAACCCAAGCACTGCTGCATAACGCGGTGCGAGCTCCCATTACTTGCTCCAGCTCCTGCCAACCTAGCAGTTTGAAAGCATGTAAAAATCCAAGTAGATATATAGGTACCATAAGGTAACAGCGTTCCTCGGCATATAGTCATGCCGGCCACATAACCATTGAAGTGTCTTTGGACAAACGTGGCTCTCTCAGCTGTGAATCGGAGATGACATCGCCCTCTAGAGTCAGCCATGACTGGCAGGGGAAACCTTTATCTTTATTTTCATAGTATATGAAAGCTGCCCAATCTTAAAATTATAGAAGGACTGTGTTTTTAGTGCATTTGACAAATGTATGTTTTATTGTCTAATAAAAATTATTGTGTGATGATTGTAAAACAGGCAGTTCTAAAAATCTCCAGCAAAGGCAATTCAGTTTATTCAGTGTGAATTTCCCAGGTTTATCTTCAATCCACTGGTGAAAGTCATAGTTTACATAATATTCGAAGTTCTGAATACAATCTGATGATTGCCAGAAAATTCTGAAAATCTCAAATAGTGAGCCACAAAAATAGATAAGCTAGTAAAGTTATGGTACAATAGTGGTTGGGTATACTTTTAAGTAACCAAGAGGAGAGGAGAGCTGTTTGTCACTAAAGTGTCACCATCTCCATCATGGTCTCTTCTCATTCTCTTTCCTGTTTCTTAACAAAGCAAGCAAAGTATACGTTTGTTCCTGGATTTGAGATTCTGATTGCAGATTTTTTAATTCAGTTTTTCATGCATCCCCACTCAACTAGTTCACCAGCAAACCATTCAGCAGTACACTGAATACTAGCTCCAATATTTTAAACATATATAATGTGATGTGCGTTGGAAACAACATGCCCATGAAAACCTCTTATTTGTCTTCAAGACCTTTGCTCCACCTAATTTAATAGTGTTTCAATTCAAATGGGACTCTGGCATGCTGAAAGTAAAGCCTCCAGCTTCATAATTTCCAAAAAAAGTTTGCTCTCTCTAAAACTCTGAGGAAAAAAAATTATGCCTATCTGCAGTATAGTACTTCATTTGAACATAGGCACATCTACTCAGGAAAAAAAAGCAAAAATAACTCTGGAGAAGATATAAGACATAACCTTGTCAATTTGCCTTTTGCAACATACTTTCAACATTTCAAATGTCAAAAAAATATAGTCATTCATTACATTTTAAAAATATATACCAAACTCAATTCATAAAGGTTTTCCTGTTTCTCCTGCAACATTTCAGATTCTTTCCAAAAGCAAACTTGTGACTACAGGAGTCTAAGGAACAATATGTAGAAGGGTACTCAGCGATGATGAGGAAACTGAAGGATTTAATGTAAATGCAGTTGTGTTCCCATAAGACTAATGAAACACATGGTATTTCTAAGAACATACCTGATCAGATTTTGAAAGCAGCCCCTTCTCAACATTTGACCTGACTTTATCCTGGGGAAGATGACAAGCCCCCATTTCTGTCACATTTGTCTCTGAAGGTGAATTAATCAAGCCGTGTCCATAGATGTCCTCTTCATCACTTGATGCGTATCTCTCAGCTCTTGCACTGTGAGTGTTACTCATCCCTTCACTGGCAGAGTCAGTGATGAATCCTTCCTTGAAATCCTGTCCAGGTAGCATCCTCTCTTGAGGATTTCTTTCTTTTTCAGAAACATCAGGATAATGCTCAGGGACTGCAGGTGGTAAAGATGGTTGCTGCTCCATTACTTCAATAATTACACTCCGAACAAACAATTCATCAGCGCAAAAAGATGTGTCCGTATTTACCGGTATCATTTCCCCAGAACTGGTCTCTTCTAGAGAAGCCAAATTACCTGGCAGATGTAATTCATTTAAAGTACACCCTGTTTTACAAAGGAGAAGAAAATGCTCATCATCTGGGAATATCTGCTTTGGGATGGTTTCTATTTGTTCATATAGAGGGTTCCAGTTATGTTCATTGTCATCATTACCCATTCCATTTCCCACATGCAAGTAGGAAGTCAAGGAATTGATGACAGGTGATGCACCTACTTCATTCTTACAGTTAGAAAGTTTCAGCAGTTCCGGTGCTTCCTTATCATCAGGTGTCAGATCAACCATCGACTCCAGAGACTGAAGTACACTGAATGTTTCAGTATCATTTTGTGTTTCCACACTGAATACACTTTCCGGTTCTGTAGAACAGGTGCTTAAGCAGTCTGTGGTGCTGCCATGGATGCTAGAACTAATAGAGCATGATTTCACATTTAATATATGAATGCTATCAGTGAACATTTGATGTTCATAAGATGGTGTGCTTTCTAGAGAGGTAGGATTTCTCCTGGTGCCATTTTCTAAATTCAAATGCAGTTGAAAAAGGTGGAGATAAACAAAATTAAAGGAAGAAAAGGAGAAGTTTATTAATCAAGAGCCAAATACCACAAAATAAAATTTTAAATTTTGAACTCATAGTTCATTCTGACTTTACCCAAGTGTGTCAGCAGACATGAACACTAGCAATAACAGAAATACATTTTCTCTAGTCCCTCTGGGTATGCAAGTGTTAGCCTAGATAGGAATACTATGTATTGTGGTTCCAATAAATCTGAAGGCTCTGAATTGGGGAAGAATGTCATGAAGTACTTTCTGGCCACCTTCTAAAATGGAAATGCTATTCAGGATTTCAGGCAGAGAAGTCTTCTTCAACCTACTTTTTAAAGCTTATTTAGCTGTAGATACTTGAAATTAAACCTGGATTATTTCATAGAGAGAACACATATTTTACTACTAAACATGATACTCCCAATTGCAATTTTAGCACAAGCTTAAATAATATGTTGTAGTGCCTAAGTGACTGAGCCTTGAATCAGGAAGCCTCTTTTTTCTGCCATAAATTTAGTGGGAAGCTTTCGGAATGTCACTCTGAGCCTGAGTTCCATGTCTTCCTCTGCACTATAAAATGTTAACATCATTGATTTACCTTCCCAAGACAGCTTTAAGATTGGAAGAAGATAACACATGAAGCATTTTGAAATCTCTGAAGTGATACAAAAAGGCTACTTTCTGCTATGATCATTCCCAACATCAGAAATAAAACATAAAATAAGTACTTGATTCCACATTTGAAATTGGCAGTCATATTTTATCCTTCTGCTTTAAAAACATATTGACCCAGATGTGCAGGTCCCAGGGACCAAAAGGCACTGAAAACCAGCTAAAGGCAGCTGTTTAAAAAATCCAATCAACCAATTAAGCCAGAATTACTCATATAAATGATGTTAATATGACTCAAAATAGCCTCACTTGCATCTGCCATGATCCAAAAAACAAATGTATTGGGTAAACCCCCCAACAAACCTAAACTCTTATCTTATTCACAATAAATGTATAAATTAATTCATTCTGAGATACACTGATTAACAATGGTAAAAATTTGTGTTGATTTTACTAGCCTATTAATTCTGTTATATTCTATTATAACTGAGTGGAATGTTGGAAAAAAACTAAGTGCAAAAATTAGTCTTTCTAGTTAAGCATTTACCTGGCTTTTTCTTTTTTTTTCTTTTCACTTTGATTGGTTTTATAATCAGTTCCTGGTTGAAATCTTCTGAGCTGATCAGGCTCAATCTTTGTGAAATTTGTTGATCTACTCTCTGTATTTCTGATGATGCTTGATCCCCATTGGTGAAGAAAGTGGAGCCACTGTCCACAGAATTCACAGAGCTGCTCCTACTTCTTGATTCACTGATTACAGAGCAGTCTTTTCTTCTTGGCTCATTGCTCAAATCCCTTAGTCCATCAAAGCTCTGTGAGTGAATGTTCTCTGCTATCAATGCTACTTCCTGGTCAGAAATTCCTACAAAGCCATTTTTGTCACCAGGTGTTTGGGGTGAAGAGAAGTTACTTGATTTGGGGTTTGCTTCTGGAGAGGGATCACATGAGACCGATGCAACTACTGAATGAGGCCTCTCTAATTTTGGGCTCAAATCAGATTCCAATCTGGTCAATTGTGAATTTATATCTGAAATGCAACAATTGATAAATATTAGATGGCAATTTATAAGAGCAAGAAAACAAAGGAATGATTTATAAACAAAGAGTATAAAACAAATGGCTAGAGACATCACTGTGCATTCCCCACTCCAAGCACTTGCTGGGTGAACTTGAAGAGCAGTCGATTCAGATTAGTATTTTTTCACCCAATGTAGATAAAATATCCATAGATTCTGCTTCTTCATTAGCATAGATGTGTCTTAGAAAGGATAAACAAATATTTCACAAATTTGCTAATCATGATAATAGCAATAGACCTAAACAAATCTGGGGGAAAGTAAATTAAACATTTAAACATTTCCTAGAAAGATCCATCTAGCTATTACCAAAAAAGGATACTGGACCTGAGAACATTATTTATATTATTTGCATAACATTTGATATGTATGTTTTCAACAGTAATGAGAAATTGACTGGAGAAAGATCTAAGACCTAAGGACTAATTTAGTATAAACAGTAAGCAAACTCTCTCTGGTGCCATACAATCTTATATATAGAGCAGGTTAAAACCTCTATTTTCTTAAAAGTAAGAACTTAGTTTGAATAAACATTTAATAAAGTCAACAGCATTATCAAGGAACAGCTACAATGAGATGGTAAGCCATATAAAAATAAAATAAAATCTATTCATGCTTTAGTGTAAAAAAGGCTCTATGTCAATTGATACTAAGTCATTTGACTACTGAGAAAATCATATGGAGAGTTCCTGGCACTCAAATGAATTCTGCTGTACTGCATAATATCATACTCTCTGGCAGTGACCTTCATCTTCAGTCACCTGCAACAATAGTAAATGAAGAATTTTTTCCTAATAAGCTCTACGTGGAGCTTTATGAATGCTGTTTGCTTATATAGTTATACTCTCACACACACATGTATCTATAAACAAACATGAAAGAGGTGCAGTGGTATGAGTGGTTGAGGAGCTCGGCTTGATGGCTGGAAGGTCGGCGGCCTGAGTTCGAGACCCAGTTGTACTGTGCAACAGGGAGAGCTCCTCTTGTTTGCCTCAGCTCCTGCCAACCTAGCAGTTTGAAAGCATGTAAAAAAGAAAGTAGATAGATACTCGGTGGGAAAGGTAACAATGTCCATGTGCCTTTGGCATCTAGTCATGTCAGCTACATGACCACAGAAGTGTCTTTGAATGAACACTGGCTCATCAACTTGGAATCAGAGATGAGCACCGCACCCTGGAGTCGGTCAAGAGTGGCAGGGAAACCTTTAAATTTTATAAACAGATACATACAGTGGGGCAAAAAAGTATTTAGTCAGCCACCAATTGTGCAAGTTCTCCCACTTAAAAAGATGAGAGAGGC
>JANHZU010003484.1:44591-63321 GCA_032468055.1 Acrochordus granulatus
TTTGCTTTCTTGCATTTCTGTTTCTTTGGGATGGTTTTAGTAGCTACCTCTTGGACAATGTTACACACCTCTGTCCACAGTTCTTCAGGTACTCTATCTGTCTGATCTAATCCCTTAAATCCATCCTTCACTTCCACTATATTTTTAAGTGATATCATTAAGGTCATACCTGAATGGATTAATGGTTTTCCCCACTTTCTTCAATTTCAGCCTATTTTTTTTAATAAGAAGCTCATGATCAGAGCCACAGTCAGGTAATGGTCTTATTTTGACTGACTGTATAGAGCTTGTCCATCTTTGGCTGCAAAGAATATAATCAATCTGATTTCAGTATTGACCAATATTGGAAAAATGCATTTGTTATGACCAGCTTGTTCTCTGGTCAAAATTCTGTTAGAGTTTGACCTGCTTCATTTTGTACTCCAAGGCAAAACTTGCCTGTTATTCCAGTTGTCTTTTGACTTCCTACTTTAGCATTCCAATCCCCTGTGATGAAAAGGATATCTTTTTTATTAGTGTGAGTTTGAGAAGGTGTTGTAGGCCTTCATAGAACCAGTCAAATTCAGCCTCTTCAGCATCAGTGGTTGGGACATAGACTTGGATTGAGTGGTTTGCCTTGGATTTGAACCAAGATCATTCTGTCTTTTTTGAGATTGTACCCTAATACTGCTTTTCTCACTCTTTAATTAACTATGATGGGTATTCCCTTTCCTCAGGGATTCTTGTTCCCAGTGGTAGATATAGTGATCATCTGTGTTAAATTCACCAATTCCTGTCCATTTTAGTTCATTGATTCCCAAGATGTTTTTGTTCAATCTTGCCATCACATGTATGACCACATCTAGCTTATCTTGATTCATGAATCTTACGTTCTAGATTCCTTTGCAATATTTTTTCTTTATAGTATTGGGCTTTTCCCTCACCTGCATTCACATGTACAGATGAGCATCCTTTCAGCTTTGGCCCAGCCATTTCATTCTTTCTGGAGCTACTTGTAATTCCTTCTGATCGGAGGGTCTCATCTTCTGACATCCTATCCTTTAGCCTTTTGTTACTGTCCATGGGGTTTTCTCAGCAAGGATTCTGGAGTGGGTTGCCATTTCCTTCTCCAGTGGAATTCTTTAGCACATTTTCCACCAGATATCCAGGAACTCCAACAACATCTAGTGCACTCCTTGTTAACCCAGACGATGACCAAGCTGATATGGATTTTTGGAAATTATGTCTCATATTTTTATGGGAGGAAGACACTCTTTGTCTGGCTCTTCTGATGAAGAAGATCTGTCCAGTATGGTTGAACCTCTGGCATGATTCTCATCTTCTTCACTGCACCCAAGCCCCCAACCACTGCAAGGTGAATTCCCCTCATGGAGGGGAAAGCATCCATACTCATTTGCAAATTTAGTGAATGATAATATTTCCTGTACACAATGATTTGAACTACTAAAAAAGAAAACATGCATCAGAAAATAGAGTGAACTTAAAACTACATTCAGAAATTATTAAGGAAGATGTTCCTGAATTGTTCATATTGTTTTAATAGATGCCATTGAGATTGAAGATAAGAACAAATGCAGCAATTTCTTGGCAAAACTTAAAATTATGGCAAAATTATAGTGCTTTTATTTTTATTTTCTTAATCATTGTTTCATTTGGAGCTCACACATTATTTTACCTATTCTGTATATCCTCCGAGACATTTAGAAACCTTGAAAGCTGCATTTTTGCTTTGTGGAGAGTATATGCTAATTGCTAGTTTGTCAACGTATAATAACAGAAGAGCATCAGTGAATGGAAAAAAGGACTGGAATATGCAATTATTTTATAAAAAGCCTTTTTTCCCCCTTGAGAGTGAGAAAATCTGCACTTACCATCTATGACCAAGGAAATGTTGAGCTCTGTATATGAATTACTTCCCCCTTTGTGTTTATTGGAATAGATTGAACTTGAAATGACATTATATAATTTTGATATTGTGTGAGAAGAGATCAATTAAAGTTATTACCTTGCATTATCATAAAACCTTGTTCTTCCTAATAAGTGCATCTTTGAGCCCAAAATGTAAAATACAGCAATGGCATTTTTAACTTTTACTTAAACATTTATTTTGCAATAATATTAATACCTATACATATAAAAAAACTATATAACAAATGTCCAGTCTTTATGTCCTCATGCCAAACTAATTGTCCACTCAATTGTTTTTCTTTGTACATTGGTATCAGAGATAGGCAGAGACATCCCATGAGGCAGTTGAGTTTCTTACTTCTCCCTTTGTGGCCCTCAAGGCTTCTTCTAACCATAGAGGTTGAATAATATTTTAACTATTTTGAGATGGGAAACAGATGAAAACTGTAATATAAAGTCTGCAACTAAGTATGTTACACTTGTATTTTTTTTTTTAAATATCCCAAGCCCTATGCACAAGGTTGATATGGCTCCACCACATTATAACCCTCCCCCAAACAGTAAATGTGATTGTTGGCCACTGAAATTTACCCATTCCTCATTGACATTCCCAATTCTCATACCAAAGTAGTGGGCTTTAGAAATTAATAACCATATGGAGTTTCCTATGGAAATTTAATGCTTAATGTCATAGCTTGCATGTTCTTCATTCTCTTTTTTTCCTTGGAATCTTACTGGTCCATCAATTAATTTTATATTTGTATATACATATACAGAGATACTTATATAAACACATAAATGCACATGCACACACAATTATTAGTAGTAAGGGATGCTAGAAACTCTTGTTTTAAATCCTAAGAAACAGCTAGGAGAAATACAGATTTCTTTTCTAAAAAAAATGGAGCGGGGAGAAAGAGAAAATTCTAAGTCTTTCAAGCCCTCCAGCCTAACAACATAATCTGGGAAGATTTAAAATAGGTATTATAAAGTTATCTATGTATACACACATGAGAAGAAAAGACTGAGAAGGGATATATTAACGTGCTTCAAATACCTGAAAGGAAGTTACAAAGACAAAAGCTAAAAACAATCTATTGGATATGGAACAATGAATTGCAGTTACAGGAAAGCAAATTCTACTCTAAAATTTGTGGTAAAAATTCCTAACTCTAAGAGCAAATTGGTAATAGAACCAGTTGCATGGAGTGGTGGTAGGTTTCCATTCACTAGATGTGTTCAAACAAAGGTTGAATAACCATCCATCTTATATACTTTAATTTGGATTTTGAATGGAACACATTCAATAGAACACAGGATACCTGTGGTATCCTTCCAGAGTTTACATTTTGGTGTAGGTTACAAAAAAATGTGATATAAGTCCTAAGAAAAATATGATTTTACGTCTCTTCTACAAAGAATTGTCTTCTGCTGTATAAATTATGCTATTGTCATGTAATCCAAGTATTTCCTTGGATTTGGACTGAGAAAGTTAAACCTTATAACCACAATTACAAACAAGGTTTACTTCTTTGTATTCTTATCTGTTTAGTTCACAACCTTTTGGGGATAAAGGACACAAAGCTGTTGTGTTGCTAGAATAGGTCTACCAAGTTCTTCTCTTCAATTTAATATCTTGGCATTTCTCATTGTGGACTTTGTGTCTCTATATTTCTTTCTGTTATTAATCCCAGTAATTGTGCACTGTACTTTGTATATTTTAACACGTTTACTTAGAGTTATTATTGGCTTATAGGGTAATGCATGTTTAAAAGCTTTTATTGATAGGGCTATTATTTCTGAGATGTTTGTATTTCTTTGCTAAATTGTGTTTTTTTGAAGAGTATGCATATTATTCTTAGTTGCTGGGAAAAAAATAAAGCAGTCAGCATAGGAAGCATCTGGAGTTAGCAATGGATCCTTTAATGAAGCAAGAGCCTAAGTAGAACTTCATCAGAGTAAACTCTAATGTGAAATTTGCTTTTTGATCCAAATTGTAACATTCAGAAAAAAAATGAAAGCAAAAACAAAAAATGACTTTGACTCAAAGATTTTTTACCCACGTGTTATTTTAATTAACTTTTTTCCTCTTTTGGATCTCTATTTAAAAGAGGTATAATGAGAAAATATTGTTAAGAAGTATGCAATTGGCTACATGCAAAATCTGTGCTGTAGGTTCAGTTCATAACATTATTTGATCATAATAGATAATTCAAAGGTTCTTGAACAGAGATTTAAAGAGTGGTATGTTGATATTGAAAGTGGCAGGTGTACTATATTCAAATCTGTCTTTAATTAAGAATGATAAATGAAATACAATTCATCTAATGAAGGGTATCTCAATCCATTTACATTACTTGAGATAATAATAGTTGACTGCCTCTTTTCTTTCCATATATATTTAACTTCTTTCCTTTCAGATGAAAACAAAAACCAAAGTTGTCCCAATCTATTGAAGAGTAAAATACACATTTCTAAGGTCCCAAAATAATATTGTTCAAGATATATATTTCCAATTTTGCATAATTATACCTGACAAAGCATCAGCAAAATTAGTTGAAAATAAGGACCATGCTGGCTTTAAATAATCCCACTCATCAAATCAAAATATATTAATTTGCATAAATATTTAAATTCTTCAGAACTGAGTGTGTATGTATGTGTCTTTGTGTTTTTGGAACATGCAAAAAGTTGGTATAATTCTAATATAAATGATGGATAGATGATAGATATAGATAGATGACAGAAAGAAAGAAAGAAAGAAAGAAAGAAAGAAAGAAAGAAAGAAAGAAAGAAAGAAAACTAAAACAACTTTACATTAACATTCACTGTGTCTCTCCATGCCTTTTTCTCCCTCCAAAGCATCTGTTACAGAAATCACATTTTCTCTCAACTATAATAGTTTAGACTACACAAAAGAACAACAGAGACTTCGCAGCTTTTGTTTTCTGCAGTAATTGAGTAACTTACCACAACAGGCACCTTCAGGACCAGGTTAGCCACTGTATTAGACATATTTTGAGGCTATGTTAGGAGTTAAAGAAAGAAAGAAAGAAATGAAAGCATATTTGGGCTGCCATAGTTATGTCTGCTATTGTGACTGTTGTGAATGGAAAATTCAAGGGCTGGTTAAGGCAGATAAGTCAGGTTTAGGCTCCAAAAAAGAAAGAATATTTTCAAAAAAAAGGAGGGAAAAGAAAACCAGACTGAGAAGAGCAAGTGTTAAAAGAAATTGTTCTTCTTACATCATTTCTCCCTTTCCTACATAATTGTTCTTTACATTAGTCAGCTTAATTAAATTTATCTTTTACCAAGTTATCTTAAGTTTATTGCTACAACCAAAGATGATAATATATACTGTACCATGCAAAAATAAAATAAAATGACAGTAAAATATTTAGATTGTAAAATAAAGTAATAAAAAAAGTATTAGATGTAAAAAGGTTATAATAAGATAAAGCCAAAGCTGCAGCAAAGAACTTAAGTATTTCTTTCTAAGTTTAAATAACAGGGCAAAAGTTTTATTTATTTATTTATTTTATATTCTACTGAATTTAAAGTGACTCTCAGCAGCTTACAATAAAACACATAAATAACAAATTAAAAACAGTTAACCTTTAAAATAAACAAATTTGGACTGAACGGGGAGATAAAAAATATACATGAGGGGAGGTGAATATTAAACCACCAACCACCTCTAAGATGATCTGTCTCCATCGGAGCCCCATGCCAGCAGGTGGAGCCAGGTGTTAAGGCTCTTCCTGAAGGTTGTAAGGGTGGGCATGGACCTCACCTCTGGGGGCAAGATGTTCCACAGGGCAGGAGTCACAGACAAAAAGGCTCTACTTCTTGATCCCATCAGTGAAAATTCCTTGGTTGATGGGATCTGGAGGAGGTCTCTTCCTCTGGAACTGGTGGGACAGGATATCCCCATTGGGGTTAGATGATTTCTCAGATAACCTGGTCCCATGCCATAAAGGGCTTTAAAGGTCAAAACCCACACCTTGAATTGCACCCGGAAGCAGACTGACAATCATTTCAGCTCATGGAATAAAGGTGTTACATGGGCCATTCTATTGGCCCCTACGATCATCCACGCAGTGACATTCTGCACCAGCTGCAATCTCCAGATGCTCATCAAGGGTAGCCTCATGTAGAATGCATTGCAGAAATCCAGTGATGAGATTATGAGGGCATGAGTGACTGAGTGAAGGGAGTTCTGGTCTATGAAACGGCATAACTGGTGCACTACATGTGGTCATGCAAAGGTTCTCCTAGCTGCAATTGCCACCTGCTCTTTAAGCAGGAGTCACAAGTCCAGGAGAACCTCCAGATTATGCACCAGGTCTGCCTGGGGTAATGCCATCCCATCTAGAGTTCAAGTTGTTAAAGTCTCAGAACCAGGTCCTCCAGATACCCAAAGTCAGTCTTGCCAGGGTTCAATCAAAGCCTGTTGTCTCCTATCCAGACCCATACAGCCTCCATACACTGAGACAGGGCTAAGGCAGCATCAGTTGATCACCAGGAATGGAGATGGAAATCTGAGTATCGTCAGCATACTGATGGTACCTCATCCCATGGTGACAGATGATCTCACCCAGTAGTTTCATGTAAATGTTAAAGAGGAGAAGAGAAAGTACTGAGCCTTGTGGCACACCACAAAATAGCGCCCGTGGACTGGACTTCCCTCTCCTTATTAACATCGATAGGAACCAGCCTTGAAGAAAGGAGCCAAACCAGAGCAAAACTGCACCACCCAGCCCCAATCCCAACAGCTGACCCAAAAAGATACCATGGTTGACAGTATCAAAAACCACTGAGAGGTCAAGGGGAGCTAGGATGGATGCACTACTACCATTCTGCTCTCAACAGAGATCATCCACAAGAGCGACCAATGCTGACTCCATTCTGTAATCAGGCATGAACCCAGACTGAAAAGGGTCCAGAAAATCTGTTTCTTCCAAGAACCTCCGAAGCTGCCAAGCAACCACTTTCTCAACCACCTTCCTTAAGAAGGGCAAGTGGGAGACTGGATGATAATTGTCTAGACAGGTGGAATCCAATGAAGGGGACAAACCAGGGCCTCCTTAAAAGAACCCAGAAAATGTTCCTCTTGCAGTGAAGACCCACCATTCTAGCAGCATTCACCACCCAGGAGGGACAAGGATCTAAGTTGCAGGTTCATTGCTATAGTTGGGAAGATAGTTCAATTTTCATAGACTGAGCTCTTGGATTGATTTACCATCAGTCAGGCCCTGATTTCTTTGTAAATAGGGCAATGGAAGACATAATGGATAATGTCCTGCACTTGACCAACACCACATGACAGAGATGTTGTTCAACAAGACACTTATAAAATCTTCCTTTGAAATATACAAAGGTATTATATGCAGGTGAAGGGTTATTAAAGCCCTTCTCAGTGAAGTGCTGGTAATAGTCACCAGATATTGTGATAGGCTTCTATGTTTTCTGTAGTGATGGTATCAAAATGACAATTGGAATGATTGTGTTGCAGTAGCAACATTATTGGCATCCATTTCAAAAAACCTAACTCTAACCTTTTCTCTGTTCCAAGTGCTAAGATCCCACGAAGGTGGTAGGATAAATAAGATGGGAGATAAATGTTTGGCTAATTGATTCTCAGTTATGTAATAGAGACAACAGAGTTTGGCAAGGTGAGATTCTTGAAGACTTTTGAATTTCTTGTAGTGCCCCAGTAATGAATGATGTATTCAAATGGCAATGGAAGACAGCCCAACCTCCATCATTAACTAGGAAGTGGGGGTGTCCCTGGGGAGGCCCCAAATTTCTTTATTAAGATGTTTTTGATACTTGCAGTTGGGCAATAACCTTCTTATCCCACCCCCAGATCTCAGTTACATACAGCTTCTGGGCTGTCATCTTGCCCCAGAATTTATGCAATGACTACCAGATGTCTTTATAGAAAGAAATAATATTTATAGTAAAAGATAAATGTTAATGTGAACAATCTTCCTAGAATAGGAAGTCATTGATTGAACTTAAGAAAGCACAGGCTGTCATGATTAGCACCTTTTAGGTATTTTGAGGAATATGGAAGCATAATTAAAAAAGTTGCAGTTACATTAACTGTTACATTTTAAAATATATAATATGAAATATATAAACTATGAGTTTCCCCACTGGGGAAACAAACAAAAAGTAGCATTTCACCTCTCAAAAATTTGGTTAGATCATCTGCAAAAAAGTTACGATTAGAGATAGCCTAATTATATGGAGAGGAGGGTAATATTTTTATAAAAGAACTGAGGAGCATTAGATTCTTATTACCCATATCCATAACTCTCAGATTAATGTTGCACTACGGACTAATTTAGAATCTTACACTCATTTTAGTTGATTTCCACATCTGCTCTTGAACTGATGAATGTCATACACACAGCCCCCTTCAATTATGTGCTATTTACAAAAATATGAGGGGAAGGCTTGACTTTGTGATTATCAGAGCAGATACTTTAGTTACTTAAGAGAGAATTAAAACAAAGAAAGACTGGAGGATGGATAAGTACTACAAGTAGGGAGGCAATATTCTGCAAAAATGTAGAAAACCAGATATCTTCCTTCAATATCTAGGAGATAAGAGAGCCTGAAAGAGTTTACAACCATCAGATCATGCCCCTGACTTTACAGACTATAAAGATTTATTGTTTTTTATGTTTGTTTCCAATATAACTATAAAGAAAGCCATATGTCAGGCATAAGCAACCAAGTCCACATTCTAAGGTTCAAAATAACTAATTTATTGCTACAGAAAGCTTCTCAGACTGAGGGTTTGTACTTGTGAGCTTCTAAATAACAGCTGAAGGAATTCAGGGGGGTTGGTCAAGCAGAATTGGATTTTGCTCTCTCACGCTTGGGTGACGATTCTATGCTAATGCCTCATTTCGCTTCTCCTCCTGACTCTGCCAGTTTGCTTCCCACTTCATATTTCTCTTAACTTTTGGTCTTCCTTATAAGCAGGTCCCCAGTGCACCCCAATCTGAACTAAGGATTTAAGATATTATATTTTCAAAATAAAGTGCAACCTGCATTTTTTTTTTTCATTTCAGCATTTTCAGTGGATCTTGAACGGGGTCCAATATTATTTAGTTTGCCTGGTATGTCCAAAAGTGCAATCTTATAAGAACCACAAGAATTGCAAGCAGAAGGTTTTTATCTGCCTCTTGTTTAGACTGGCTAACATCTTGGCATTCATACAAATCAGCCAAACGCACACACATTTACACACTATTCAAAAGAGACAATGAAAAAGCTAAAGGAAGCAAAAAGACTAAAATACATCTATTCCTGCAATCAACACACAGATAAGCAGGGATTAACATCAGACAAACAGTAAGCAGAAAACCATATCCTAATCAAGGAACTACCAAGAAGAAAATCATACTTCCACTAACACTGGCAGGGCAAGCTATTGTATATAAACATGGAGTAAACCCCATATTCACTAGCACAGATGATTTTACCTAGTCTGTTAATGAAAAGTCTGCAAGCAAACAGCTAAGATCAGAAAGTACCTGTTATCTCACCTGGCTAACATTTTTTTGCAGTTACAGTTAATTGTAATGAAAAATATTGTCCTACTATTATTTTTGTTGTTCAGTCAGCCAGATGTTCGGACTGGATTTGCCATTTTTGTCCACTTATCGAGTCCTTCTCAAGGACCTGGGATAGGTACATATTGTTCTTAGATGTTGTTAAAGGTATCCTCACAGGATTTAAACTGTTCCAGGTAATGCTGCCTTTTGCAATTGACTGATGGTGAATTTATCAATGCTTTTCCCCAGGTACTGCCACATCCACTATCCAGACTTTTTGACTAATCAACAATAGTTATTCTACCTATCCAGGGCCTTTAGTTCTGCTCGAGTCCAGTCCACTATTCCAGCTGTATTTCTAATAACTAGAATTGCCCAGATGTTATTTGCCCTGATGGTATTTGTCCACTAAGTTTGGACTTTAATATTTTCTTCACTCTCATGAAGTATGCATTTTGACCTTCTTCTTGACTTCAGTATGCTTGATGTTGTCAGTCTGAAGCATGTTATTTGTAGTGATCATCTTCATCCAAACTTTTGATGTTATTTCCATAGATCATCTTGATTCTTTAAGTTTTCACTATCTTTCTCCTGTTGATGGTGAGAGTGGCACATTTGTCCATTCCAAACTCCACTGCATTATCTTGGCTATATGGAGCAGCAATTCTATTTCAGATCATGTTTCTCCATTCAACTTCAGATCATCCATGTAAAGGAAATGGGATAGCCTGGCAGATGTTTTTGTTATTTGGTAGCCATGGGCTGACTTGTTCACTCTGGTTGACAGAAGAATCAATGACAATGATTCATTGCATTGACAAACAATAATGGTGATATTGAATCTCCTTGAAAGATTCTTCTATTGATATTAACCTCTCCCAATCTATCACCATTGACCAGCAACCATTTCTTCCATTGTGCCATCAATCTTTCCATAAAGCTTTTGACTTTTCTACCAACTCCTGTTATTTCTAGGCATTAATTATCCAATCATGTGGCAGGGAGTCAAATGCCTTCATGTAATCATTCTATGCTACATTCAAGTTGGTTTTCCTTTTCTTGCAGTTTTCCAGAATCATCTTGTCAATTAGGAGCTGATCATTTGTTCTTCTACTATTTCCTTTCTGCTCAGATGTAAAGAGCTTATTTTCATTATTTTGTTTTTGATCTTTGGTTTTAAATAGATCAGCATGCTGACTTTCCCATGATAAATATGAAGTAAGCTCATTTCAGATGCTTTGGATAGTGTTATACAGTATCTTTACCTCAATGCTTATTTCTCCTCACAGCCTCTATTATCATTTCCAATGGCCATACTGGAACCCCTTTTTCTTAATACTGGCATTATTAAAGAAGGCAATCAGTATTGAGCTGAGCAAGTTCAAATAAGCAAGACTTATAGAGTTTTCAGTAAGGTGTCTTTAATGCTAATATTAGATGTACATACAGAATCCACCAGGGAGATTTACACCCTCATTTATTACTGAGTTCATTGTGGAAGAGACTTTTGAAACATATTGAATTTATTCTTGCAGTGCTTCTTGCTACATGGACATGGGGTATCCTCCTATCTCTTGATTATTAATGTCTAATATTCTTTCCATTACTTTCCCAGGCATCCCTACAATTTTTCAGAATCAGAACAGACAAAGCAAGTTTCCCTGCTTCAGCATTAGAAGTGAGAAGGCACATTATTTCATAAAGCATCTTCAAGAGGTTCTTCAGGAGTTGAGCCTTCATTGAAAGGCCTCCTCAAAGGAGGCAACATTAACAAGCAACATTTGAAATGGTAGTGTTAATCTGACCTGATACAGAGAAATGGAGAGGGATTAGACAGATTACCAAAACCATAATGGAAATTACTAATGTGCCTTGAAACTACTATAGAACCCTAGTATTAGCTCAACCTCCACATTGCCATTAAGAATCCAAAAGGCTGCCACAATATTACCCTAAAATAATTGATAACTCAGAGCTGTACAGGTCCATTGTGTGTATTTCAGCCAAGGCAATAAAGAATATGAAATATCAATTTATGGAAATATCTCAATATTTGTAAAACTGCAGGTCTTATATTATGTTTTTCCCTGCATTTTAGTACTGCATAATTCTTTTGGGGTATACATTTTGTGTTTGAAATGCAGTCAATGAATGGGAAGAGAATGCATTTCATTTTTATCTTTGTTAACAGAAAATGTATGGTAACAATACAAAAAAAACCCCTTCTGCTTAATAAAGTAAAGGATTCTTTATTTGGTCATACTTGTGTTTTATTCAACTTATATCTAAGATAGATAGCTTTGTGGTCTTTTGGGAAAGTCTGGTTCAGTCAATCAGTCAACTGATCTTAGATTTCCCCTCTGCCAAGGAAAGAGAAAAATGACTTCTGAATATAGCTAGTTGGTTATTTTTTTTCTCCTTCTAAAATATCCATATCACTTGTCAAGAGTTCCTCAAGTATTGTTGTTTTCAAACTATTGGAAATTATATTTTAAGGGACAATTCCTTTATTTTGAATTCCCAAGACAGTCCCCCCCCTTTTTTTTGAACAATAAGATCTAGGTCTGTTTCTAGAGAGTTGAATAAGCTGAAATATACAACAGGAATATTGTGTTAAACTCAACATTTTTTCAGGTAAATGTATGCGTGAAAGAGTCACAAAAGTCCATTTTGATGAAACAACAAAGACCAAATGGAAATCTACACAAAGTGAACTTGTTTTAATTCACAACAGACAGGTGCTGTGCTCATGTGATGGCTGAAGTACTTCTTCTGGATAATTTTTAAAGTATGCTTAGCACACATATATGGACACACATACACAAGCACACACACACAAATCCATACACATTCTTATTTATTTTTGAAAAGAAAATATTTCGGGATTATGTTCAGACAGAAAAGTTTTAACCATTATGGAACTTTTATTCAGAATGGCAAACATTGTCTCTTGACTAAACTTTGGATTGGAGGTTCATTCAATTTGACATTTGTAAATTGAAGCTGTGATGTACTACGTAGCAAGGTACTGACTACATCAGGTTAGCTGGTAAATATACAGAATAGTGTAAGAGCTGATTATTACTGAGCTCCTACTTTAGATCATGAACATTATTTTTTTAAAATCAAATTCTAGCAAATGTCAAATTGAATGAACCTCCAATCCAAAGTTTAGTCAAGAGACAATGTTTGCCATTCTGAATAAGATTTCACATCAAATCCTCACAAATGGCCTTCAGAATGAATTGCTGTTCATATTCAGTTCCTTGTTTATCTCCAACTCAAAAATGATAACAGTTTCCCTCAAGATGATTTTGCCTTGTAGCTACCAGTAGTTTTCATGGCACTGTTATCGCAATCATTAATTTTGAATTGATTCAGAATTACCTAGTTTAATTATGATGAGGAATGTTAGTGAGGCCCAGTGGAGACCCTTTTCTGCCATGACACTAAGCCTCTGGAATATTATCCCTCCAGAGATTAAATTGGTCTTGTCCCTGGTGGACTTCCATAAGGCCTAAAGACTCAAGCCTTTAATATGTGACAGAGCCTGTTTCTTCATTGGGTAGAGTTAATTGATATTGTTGTAATTTTTCCTGGCTGCTGTGTATTTCATATTTTTGTAAATGTTTTTATCATTTTTATATTGTTAGTTGCTCAGAATAATGAGGGATGAGAAATCGCAAAGTACTGTACAATATTTGTAAAACTGCCTTCAGTGTAGCACAGAAATAAGGACCACATATTGACCAATGCTGAGGAAGCATAAGCCAGCACTGAGGTGTTTATGAACCCACCAGAATATGACAAAATGGAGGCATCTCCCCTATCTCAAAATGTATCTGTCTTCTGTAATGTATATAGTATGTGACAAAATTAACCAGTCTTGTCATTTTCTTCTTTGTGCCAAAGTATAAAGAGTATGCTTCACTTTGTTCAGAGTTCTCCCTTTCTCTGGGAGGTAACCCCTTTTCTGATGTACAACAATAAAGGAAACTGCTTTTTTTGTGAGATTTCTCACATCCAGTGATTCATTTGGTCTGTCATTTCTGGGCTAAGAACTATCCACCCTTTTGGGTCCATCAGTAATGAAATTTAGATAACTACTTAACTGTAATAAATAAATTTTCCAGGTCGTCAAAGGGATATTAACATTTCAAACAAGCTCATTCAAATCTGTAAATTCATTAATAAAATATGTTACAACTTATATGTGGTGGATACTTCTTAATGGATGCTAGAGATAATGGAGAAGATGAAATACCCATCAAAGGAACTGACTTACTTCGATAATGTAAATTGAGGTGGACTAACAATGCTGTTTCTTAAATATTCATGAAAAATGTAGCAGTGGAAAGCCTTGTTCAGAAGGGAAGGAAGGTTCTTCACATGAGGGGGGAAAAGCGATGGGAATTTGTTATCCTTAAAAAGAATAAATAAATAAGTCAACACTTAGAAACTTGTTCATACATCATAAAGACAAGGTACAAGCAGTAAGTGTGCTAACTGTTGCAGAACTGTGACATGTAGGCTCTTTTGATTTAGCCTTGTCAGAAGGCAGGCTGAACTTTTGCCCTATCTTCACCCTACAGTAACTTCATCTCAACTAAATCTGAATAGTTTATGTACATGACCACAAATATTCTGAATGATCATTTATGACACTTGCTGAGCAAGTCCTAAAGTTTCAAAACTAATTTATCATCTGTCAATTGTTACAGTAAAGTCCTTGAGTACATATTCTTGTTCCTGTCTTAGACAGATGCTTTTAATATGTTTGTCTCTTTTAGTTTAAATAAAATTTAGCACAGGTGTCTATTGGATGCAAAATTTTGTTCAAGTCTTAATATTCACAAAATAGCTCAGTTTGATATGGACTAAATTTGAATTTGCCAATTGTAAGTAAACAATTAATGCAATGGAAATTTGGGAAATCTACAGTATTGTGTGCATTGATTCACACAAGAAATTTTTGAACACATTTCATGGATTCTATCTATAAATATAATAAACTTTAGTGAGGATGATGAAGTCAGCCAAATTGCAGGCAAAGAGATATGGAAGGGGTTTATTATTTGATTTTATTTTTAAAACCGAACAAAGCATGTAACTGTATATATCTTATACAATTCTAGCTTGTTAATTCCATAGGTAGTGACTTTTATTAAAACAGAAAACATGAGATAATTGTACCTTGAATAGCAAAGTGCTATTTAAGTATAGTGGCTTTTGTATTAGGCCAGTTAAATAAAGGGAAGGTAATGGATTTTTTCTCTTGGCAAGTTGCCTGCATTTTTGCAGTTTTTCAAAGTAAAAATTGCTTAGCAATCTGCATAAACCAGATTTTGTTCTAGCCTCTTCAGAAAGACTCTTGCTTTACCAAAGATTTCTATAATACTATATGAAGAGTTAATTCAGAATTAATCTGAAGCTGATACATATCACTAAGATTAAGCAAGACTTGGAATTCATGAATGTTATGCATATGCGCTACTACAATTAATAGAAAATGAATAGGATGAATAGTTGAATGAATGTGCTGAAGCCTGCTAAATGTATCTACTACAGACAAGTGCTTTCTTAATCTGCACCCCATACATAAGGCACAGTAGAAATCTAAAGTGATATTTTTTTGAATTTACACTTTTATTTATTTAAAACATAATCCATGGGATACTTTACAGGGATGACAAAGTTCAGAGATATATTGTAATTAAAGTGTTAGACAAGGATTAGGTGACACAGGTTCAAATCAATTTTCAGCTGTGAGACCTCAGCAAGTAACACTAAGCCAGGCACAGTTTTTCAGCACAGAGGGTTATTCTTGGGGGAGAAACTGAAGAAGATTATTAGTTGTTGTTTAGAGATTTGAGATTTATCTTCATTTGACAAATGAATCAGTGAATGTTGAATAACTGCAATGCATTTTCTACAACTTTTTAATTATAGACATTAAATTTCACAATTCTCCTTTCTTTGTGTACATTTTCCCTTGATCAAGAAATAATCTGTAGAAGTAGGCTTTTCACATGAATATTTTTTTCTTATCTTTTGGAAGATAAAAAACATTATTGGAGGTTAAGTCACTGAATATTAGTTGTTAAAGAATAGTGATATTACTACCTAATATCTACTGATATTACTAACAGGATACCTATTTTTGAACTTATGGGACACATCTGAATAGCTATTGCAGGCAAAAAGAAGGTAGATTAGATGGATATTTGGGCTGACTAAGTATGGCTATCCTTGTATTGATACCGATAGCTTAGTAGGAAAAGAAAAACATTCATTAATGGCATTCACATAGTGCTAATAAATAGAGCATTTGTGTTAAAAAGCAGTATAGCTCAGTCTGAATACAACTTGTAAAGAAAAAAAAAGAATCTTGGCAGGATATTGCCATTACATCTTATTCAGACCTTACTAAAATATTTCCCAGTAAAAACAATGACAAAGCCTGCTTTATTATGCTTGGGTGTTGAAAGGGGTATAGAAAATGGATACTCATTGAAAAAATGTTTAACATACTGCATTTGTCCTTTAGATTTTGGATAAGTGCATGTATATTTTTGAGCAATATCCTCTTCCTGGCAGAATGCCCCATAATCATGTGGATGATTAATTAAGTTTGCTTTTGTGGAGTTTCAAGGTGATACATAGCTATATCAGTCATATATTTAGAAGGAAGGCATCTTGATTTGCCAAATATTCCATGGTCCCCAAATGCAACTTACTTGCTTTTCTGCATGTAGATATAATTTGCACCTGTATTGGTCATCAGTGTTTTGACAGGAATTTTTATTTTTGCCACATTTACTTTAATATTTGGATTCTGGGAAGCCACTTTTTAATTTTGTTTCCAATCACTTATTCTGAAATTTACAATATGTATCATCTTTGTCATGGTATTGTTATTGTTCAGCATGCAGTTGCAAGAGATGAAAACATTTATAAATCCTTTTTTTTAATTTTTCAGTTTTAAATGCTAAATTACTTAGTATAAAGGCATTTTAAGGCATTAAAGTATTGATCTATGTTTTATTTAATAGACTTTAAATTATTGGTCATAAAATCGCCATACAAACCTGAATTTATACAGGGAGGATCTTTTCAAGTACAGCAAACAAATTCAGTGTATAAAGGTTATGGATCAGCATTTAGTGGGCAAAGAAAGCTAAACTAAGAATGCAATAAATTAAATCTGCAGGCTTGTAAATCTTGTCAACCAGATTTTAATTTTTAATGTTAAGGCTAAGCTTTCAACTTCCTTGAAAAATCTTTATCAAAACCAATTAAAAATAGAAGAAAGAAAGGAATCCATAGATGTTGAATGGACTTAACACCATCCCCCATTGCTCTTCATTTCAGTCAGCTCCAATCCAGGAGCCTTCATGGCAAAGAGGAAAGGAAAAGGTAAAATAGTCATATGTTCATATGGTCTTAAAGGAGCAGGCAGACTCACCATTCTCCTGTTGCAAACAATGCAGAAAGAATCCGCAGTCATTCTCCTATTTTTAATTGGTTTTGATAAAGACTTCATGATGAAGTTGAAACCATCTTGCCATCAAAAATTAAAGTCCAATTTACAAGATTTACAAGCCTCCAGATTTAATTTATTACCTGTATTGATGCAATAAATTGAAAATAGTCCACCACCCAAATGGTTAATTTCTTTCTCTTATTCCTAAATCTCTTTCTCTTATTCCTAAATTTAAAAACAGGGTATCCATATCTACAGGGATAACAAATGGGGCAAAAAGTGGGCAAATCTGTGAATGGAAATCAGTCTCAAACAGAAATAGCTATGCATTACATTCCCTTAACATTAAATGTTTTTTCTTAGTGTTAGCACTGGCCAGAATCAGACTCTCTTTAAATTCTAAAAGCCCTAGAGTCAGAACATTAATTTAAACCATTTGTAATGACATATAGGTATTATTTTCATTGCATGCCAAGTCACTGAAACTTTTCTCCACTGTTTTCTGTCCACTGAAGTCAATGGTTTTATAAATAGTAATGTGCATGTAATCCACCTACTGCTTTGATTCATATTCCTGTTTACTCAGCCACTGAATTTTTGGGAAGAATATATATGAATGGATTTGTTTATTGTTTCAATTGAAGAATATTAATCAAATTTGTCATTCAAATACTGAAACATATCTTGAATTGGGACTTTATTATGAGAAGAATTGGGTCATTCTCATTACTCAAGCCAATGGCCCTTATATATTACCAAAATTAAAGGCACCTCTACATTTTTGCAGTGGTGCGAGCGGTTAAGAGCTCGGCTTGCTGGCTGGAAGGTCGGTGGCCCGGGATCGCGACCCAGTGTTGCTGCACAGCAGGGCGAGAACCTGCTGTTCCACCCCAGCTCCTGCCCACTTAGCGGTTTGAAAGTGCATGAGCGCAAGTAGATAGATAGGTACCGCCCCTTCCGGCGGGAAGGTAACAGTGTCCGTGCACCTTAAGGCATCCAGTTATGCTGGCCACATGACCAAGGAGCCATCCCAGGATGAACACTGGCTCTTCGGCTTGGAAACGGGGATGAACACCACACCCTAGAGTCAGTCATGACTGGCAGGGTCTCCTTTACCTTTACTACATTTTTATCATTGAAAGAAACAAATTGGATTATACTAAAATCTTATCAATTACAAATTTCTATTTCTAACAGAGGCCAGGGAAATACTTATCCTGAGAGACACAAGCATGCTGTTCATTGTCCATCATCCCATATTCTAAGTTAAGATTTCATCAATGCTCATGGTCAAAGAATGGAGAAATATTTTGTGTGCCAGTTAAAGTTCCAGGTTAACTATTTGGTAAGTCAAATTGAAAAGATGTTAGAGTGCAGGGGAGACTGAACACGGCAGAAGATCTGCAGCAGATACACAAATATTGTAAGCAATAATTTATGGAGTGTGTGAATTGAATTAGATATAATTATTAATGTGCGTGTGTGTATCTATATCCCTATATGTGTACTACACAACCCATGCCCCATTGGTCATTATTTCAGAGATATTTGACACCTAAAAGAACAACAATGGGTGGACAAAAAAATTAATGGGAGAGGAGTGACTTCTGACTTCCTGCTGGCTTATTCATTTCCTTGCAGGAAGTATCAGGAGCATTAGAAATCTCCCCTTCCCTTCCTTAATGTTCATCCTTTTCCTTCCTTCCTTCCTTCCTTCCTTCCTTCCTTCCTTCCTTCCTTCCTTCCTTCCTTCCTTCCTTCCTTC
>JANHZU010003484.1:66093-78472 GCA_032468055.1 Acrochordus granulatus
TTGGATAAAAGGTGAAACGTCTTCTACTTGAAAAATCCAATCCAGATGCCTGTTTTTTAAACTTTTGTTGCGATTCTCTTTCCATATTGTAATATCTAACCACTGAATTTCTTCATGAAATCTTAGAAGATAATATAAAGGCTTTCTACTTTCTGTGAGCTCTAGATTAAAAAGTGGATATGTCCATGGCAGCCTCAACATCTTAACTTCTTTTAATTTTCTACTCGCTGTTCTGTGCTTATTTTCTGTAATTCTTTAGCTATTGCTATAATCTTTGACTGACTCACCAAATTTTGTTGTTAATGAATGTACATTTTCCTTCCTTTGGCTGTTCTTGAAAGCATATGTCTTGTTGGATCAGTTTAAAGACCACCAAAGGATTGTTCAATGTGCTAATGCTGAACTTATTGGGCAAGTGATTTTAATGGTCGAATTTGTATATTCTTTTTCCTACATTTTAATTTCTCTAACTTCTATCCTTCTTTAGCTCCTATCCATGATTCAGTGGGTTAAAAAAATAAGAATAGGCACAATTAATTCAATTGGCAGTTAAATTTGTTTTAATTATTATAAATGGTTTAATACTGATTTAATAATTACAAGGAGAATTCATTTTCTGGGGCACAAGAAGCACTTTTATGTTCATCTCAGCACTTCATGTTCATCTCAGACATACTCACTGCTAATCTTTTTGGCTTTAAGCTTGCTTCCTAACCTAACGATGATTATTTCCTCACTTGTTTTTTTTTTTAGTTAATGGGTCCAAGAGAAAAGATCATAAAAAAATTGCTTTGCTCCTTTTGGAGAGTTCAAACCATGTGGTCAAGTTGGCAGCGCAAAGCTTAAGTAGTTCAGTTTATCTGATGTACTTCATTTTAAATATCGGGTAATTGGGGTAAGAATCAATGAAGCCTTAAGAACATATAAGCAAACAACTAATTACACAGAGATTCACAAAGGCTACCATATCTTATTTATGATCTTACAGATGAACTGATCTGATTCAGGTTATTTTAGAAGTTTGATCAAACCTTTTATTAGCCTTGTTGCAACATCACATTCAGAGAATTAAATTTCTTTACATTTGGGATAATTATATTTAATTATCACAATAATATCGCTCCAGAAATTTTGTAATTCCTGAAGATGCCCCTCAGTTGATTCCTCAGTAATGGATATCCTGCCCAATTAGACCACTAAATGAACCTCACATAGTAGAACCATGTATTGTAATTGTGTGCTTTTCCTCTTGCACCAGAACTAGTTCATATAAACCTGTAGCAGTGATGGGATTTTTTTGTTCCACAGTAAATTATAAGTGTAAATTCTGGGATTTGACTGCAATAAACTGACAGATTAGATAAAAAGTGCTGTATGAATAAATCTAGAAGGGGAAAACATAGTTCTGGTTAAGGAATGTATTAAAGCAAAATTATAGAGAACAATATGTCATCTTACAGTTCACTTTAGCAATGACAATGAGTGGATTCCAACAAAACAACTGGTGTAGAGCCTCTTCCTAGGACCTAATCAGCAACTGAGGAACCACCTTTGAATATGTTTTCAAAGTTTTTATAGCATCTGATGCTTGTTCACATATTCACATTATCCCTCCATGCTCATGGAGTCTTAAAACCTGACTAAAGCATGTCCAATGTGGATTTGTGATGACAAGAAAAATTGTTGCAACTCTGCCTCTGAGAATTTTTCCTTATTGTCTTAGCTAAGAATCACTATTTATTTTGATCACATGTTAAAGTTATAAAATCTTAAGTAGGTAATCATGAATAAAAGGGAATATATGAGGAATAAGCAGTCTAACCTTTCTTAAGACTCTTAGTTTTTGTGATGATTTCAGTGTAATAAATCCTGAACTTATTTCACCTGAAAATTCATTATGCAATGCTGCTATGCATCAACTGCTAAAATATCAGAGTCTCTGATGACATTACTTTTCACTCAACTTGGCATCTTTTGTCCCTTTCTTGGGCCAATGCACTCCACTCTACTATGGAAGGACCCTAAAGAAAGAGGATGGCAGGCAGTCTACCTGTTAAAAGGTACATTTTCTCTGTTCCTTATCTTTCATTTTGTCATTAACACCAGCTGCCATATGAAATGGACACTTATAATCACTTATAAAAGTGATGGTGTTTTTATTTTTATATTACTTGCATGCCTTTTTCATTGATTTTATTGTTCTCTGGATAAGAAGGTTACAATAAAATGTTTGGGATGATAATTACGGGAGTTGTCTTTCAAATATATTAGTGGTGCTGCAATATACTGTGTAGAGTTTATGTGGCTATTTATGTCTATGATTATACAAACATACTTTTACCAATGTTAAGATTTCAAAGGCAATTTATAAAATTTAAATGTGCAATCCCCCAAGGGATCATGTATAGTGTTTATGTATCATGACCTAAACTTGACTGAGAGATCACCTGTCCATTATTACATCTCCTTGTCCTATTATTTCTGTTTCAGCTGCAATAAGAAACACCCACAAAAATCCATCATTATAGGAATCCTACTACTTCTATAATATTTTAGTGTTCATGTATTCCTCAGTCTACATGTACTGTATATGAAATTTCTCTTTCTCATATCAGAAACAATGTTTTTTAAACCTTATATTTTTCCAACATTTTTTTTTAATTTTCAAGAATATATGCTTGAGATAATATAGAATTGGCAATGATGCCCTTTTCAAGTTTCACCATAGAAACATATGTTGAGTCATGTGATCTATAGACTATAGTGATCATAACTTGAAGGATCTGGATTAGAGCTAATAGCTGGAATCAGGAAATAAATAACTTCAATGTTGAATCTTTGAATGGATACGGGAAACAAAAAAACAGACAATTGACAAGCTCACAATATATGGAAGGCTGAATAACTACTGTTGGAAAACAGTTTAGTTATTTTTTAAAGATACTCAAAAAGCCAAACAATATTTGATTTTAAGACTGTGTCTGCTGTTCAGAGAACCTCAGGACAAAAAGCAAGATATGTCCTTCTTTTGCAGATATGGATCGCTGCCTTGTCTTGCTGAAAGGACTCATATAACTCAGTGAAGCTATGAGCTGTACCATGCAGCCAATCCAAAATGGACAGATCATAGCAGAGAGTTCTGACAAAATGTGATCTACTGGAGAAGGAAATGGCAACCCACTACAGTGTTCTTGCCAAGAAAATCCCATAAACAATATCAAAAAGCAAAATGATATGACACTGAAAGATCAGTATCTCATGTTGGAAGGTGTTCAATATGCTACTGGAGAAGAGTGGAGGACAATTACAAGTAGCTCCAGAAAGAGTGAAGTGGGCAAAGCTGAGTAGATGCTCAGCTTGGGATGTGTCTGGAGGTGAAAAAAAAGTCTGATGCTGTCAATATTGCATAGGAACCTTTAATGGAAGTTTTAGGAATCAAGGCAAGCTGGATGTGATCAAACATGATGTTGCAAGACTGAACATTGTTATGTTTCTGTGTGTGCTTTTTTCTTTTTTTTAAAGTACTTAATTAGTTTAAAAGGACAAAGGGGAATAGATTTTAAGGGGTTGACTTGTTGAAGGATATCTATAGAGAACAAAGTTGGGAATAATATTTCCCAATAGTATATGAGAGATGGTCTGTTTCTTTTGGGGGGTTGGGGTTTTTTTGTTATGTTTGTTTAGTTATTTTAATTTTAGTTTTATGTATTATGCTGTATTTTGTTTTTGTCTTTGTTTATAATTGAAAATCAATAAAATTATTTTAAAAAAGATTGAACATTTACATCTTGGGAAACAAAGTGAACTAAAATGGATGGGAATGAGTAAATTTAATTCAGATGATGACTATATTTACTACTCTGGGCCATTTTTTAGAAGAAATGGAGTAATTCTCACAGTCAGCAACAAAGTAGGAAAAGCAGCACTGGGGTACAGTCTCCAAAATGACAGAATAATCTTGGTGTGAATCCAAGGCAAATCCTCCAACATCACAGTAATATAGTTCTGTCCCCCAACTACTGATGCTGAAGATATTGAAGTTGACTGGTACTATGAAGTCGTACATCTTATAGAACTCACACCAAAAAGAGATGTCCTTTTCATCATAGGGAATTAGAATGCTAAAGTAGAAAGTTGAAAGATAACTGGAATAACAGGCAAGTTTGGTCTTGGAGTACAAATTGAAACAAAGCCAAGGCTACCAGAGTTTTGTCAAGAGAACCCCCTAGTCATAGCAAGCATGCTTTTCCAACAACCAAATAAGCAATTCTACACATGAACATCACCAGATTGTCAACACCAAAATGACATTGATTATATTATTTGCAATCAAAGATGAAGAAGCTCTACAGTCAATAAAACAAGTCAGTAAAAACAGGACCTGGAGCTATAAGGAAAACCTTTATGCCATTCAGGTATGACCTCAGTCATATCCCTTAAGAATATACAATGGAGATGATGAATAGATTTAACTGATTAGATCTGGTAGACAGAATGCCTGAAGAACTATGGATGAAGTGACTAATGTTATACAAGGGGTAGCTACTGAAATAATTCCAAAGAAAAATAAATGCAAGAAATCAAAGTGGCTGTCTGATGAGACTTCACAAATAACTGAGGAAAGAAGGAAAGTGAAAGGCAAGGAAGAAAAGGAAAGATATAGCCACAACAAGAGGTGGCAACAATACATAGAAGATCTATACAAGAAAATCTAAAAGTCCATGATGGTGTGACAGCTGACCAAGAGCTGGGCATCCTGGAGTGTGAAGTCAAATGGGCCTTAGGAAGCAATATTAACAACAAAGCTAGTAGTGGTGATGATATTCCAGCTGAACTATTTAAAATCCTAAAAGATGATGCCAGCAAATTTGGAAAACTCAATGGTGGCCATAGGATTGGAAAATGTCAGTTTACATTCCAATCCCAAAGAAGGCAATGCCATAGATTGTTCAAACTACCGTACATTTGCACTCATTTCACATGCGAGCAAGGTTATGCTCAAAATACTACAAGCTTGGCTTCAGCAGCATGTGAACCAAGAACTACCAGAAGTACAAGCTGGGCTTCAAAGAGGCAGAGGAACTAGAGATCAAATTGCTATAATTTTCTGGATCATGGAGAAAGCAAGTGAGTTCCAGAAAAATCTAATTCTGCTTCATTGATTACATTAAAGCCTTTGATTGTGTGGATCACAACAAACTGTGGCAAAATCTTAAAGAGGTGGGAGTTCCAGACCATCTTACCTGTCTCCTTAAAAACTTCTACAGTGGTCAAGAAGCAACAGTTAGAACTGGACATGGAACAACAGATTGATTCAAAATTGGAAAATGAGCATGACAAGGCTCTATATTGTCACCTGCTTATTTAACTTATATCCAGAGTGCATCATGCAAAATGCCAGGCTCAATGAATCACCAGTTGGAATTAAGATTGCCGGGAGAAATATCAACAACCTCAGATATGCAGACTTTCCAATAGAGATACCACTCTAATGGTAGGTTGAAAGAGGAGAGTGCAAAAGCTGGCTTGAAACTCAGCATAAAGAAAACTAAGATCATGGTAACTGCTCCCATCACTTCTTGAAAAATAGAAGTGGAAGAAATGGAAGATTTTACTTTCTTAGGCTCCATGATCACTGCAGATGGTGACTGCAGCCATGAAATTAAAAGATGTTTGCTTCTTGGGAGGAAAGCTATGGAAAACCTAGACAGTATATTAAAAAGCAGAGACATCACCTTGCTGACAAAGATCCGTAAAGTCAAAGCTATGGTTTTCCGAATAATAATATGGCTTTTTTATTTGTAATGCGAACCATTACAAATGGTTACAAATCAGCAATAAGGAAGTAGTGATTCACTCAAAAGTCATCATTGCTATAGCTGTTAAGCTTTTTAGTTAATTCAGAATGTTCAGATGAATTTGCTATATGTGTGTTTATACTGGCTTTTTTTCTTTTGTGTCCTCTGTTTCCAAGAACATTAATGGTTCAATGGAGACCAATTCTGAATATCCTTTTCTTGTTGGAAATATGGACTGCTCTGAATCCAAGATTGTACATTGTATAAGCAATCACCTCCACTAAAATTTCCAAAAAGGTTTATCAGGTTTACTCTTAGAAGCAATCAGAAACCAAAGAATTTAAAGCCAAGACTGCCCAAGATAACTACTCAGTGCAACTTACTACTGATATGACATAGAGACAGAAGAAATATGAAACTGTATGATAAAATGGATGCAAAATTTCCAAGAAATGGTCACAATACAAGAATGAGAATTATGAATTAAATCTATAAAATGTATTCCAAGCTACAACTTAAAAGAAAATATTTTACAGGTGATATACAACCATTAATAATTTCCAAGACAGATAAATCACAGTAAGAAATCTTGGAAATGCCATGAAACAAAATAAATATTTTACCAAATGTGGTGGATATGTAAAAGAATTTAAAAATACTGGAAAAATGCAGTATTGCTAGTACAATGCATAATGTACTAATACATAATGCTAGTATAATGCAGAAAATTGTGGAGGTTAAATTTAAATGAAACTACATTTTTCTACTAGATATAATCCCAGAAAAAATCAGCAAGAAATGTAATGATAAAGGTATATGCTCATAACATCAAGAATAAATTTTGCCCAACGCTGGGAGAAAGATAATTCCAACAATATCTGATTGGGAACTAATGCAATTACGAAATTCATAGCATATATGGACAACAGAACTTTAACCAAATTTAAGCAAGAATGATTCCCATTTATACAATTTATGATGCAAAATGTCAAATATAAACATTTACAATGTGGTTTCTATGAGGTCCTAAATATTTAAAAACATTATAAATTATCAGGACTGAAAAGGGCAAGTTAGAAACCAAATAATATTTGTATCTCTCTGTTTTTTCCTTTCCTTTTTTTTATTAACATCAAGATTTGAAATAATAGTTAATACTTTTTTCTGTCACTTATTATCTATGGTATCTAAACATTAGTGTTAATCTCTAGTCAACACTGTATAAATACTATTATACTGAAATAATATAATGTATTACATATATCTTATAAAAATATAATAAAACAATTTAAATGCTTTTTTATTATCTTAATGTTGATGTGTATATGTATATACATAGACACTTTATATTCTATCTCATTTGATTTAACCTATTTTATTTGTTACGGTGTCTCATTTTCTGCTTCTTTTAAACTATTTTAGTATTCTCATAAATATGTTTTTAAAATTGATCTTTGACAGTAAATTTATAAATTAATACCTATTTATCTACTTGCATTTTTTCATACTTTCAAACTGGTTGGCAGGAGCTAGGCAGACAATTGGAGCTCACCCAGTTATGCGGCAGCTCTTGGGTCTCGAACTCAAGCTGCTGACCATCCAGCCAACAAGTCCAATATCTTAACTGCTCATCCTGCCACATGCCCCCTTTAAATTAATTATAAATCACTTTAAATTTAGATTTTCTTTTGGAATATACAACCTTGGGTTATTTGATCTGAATCAGTTTGTATTTAATTGAATCAGATAGATGTAAGTGCTCTGATCTGATTTGAAATATCAAATCAAATTGATCTGATTTTCAATTTGATTCAACAATCAATTTGAAATATGAAATATATTATGTTGAGAGCAAACTGACTTACAAACTGCTAAACAATGAAAGATTTTAGATGTTTGCATTTTTCATATTAATCAATACAATTTATTATTATTAATTTAATTAATACAATTTAGAGGCTGCCTGACTCCAAATTATTCTGTGTAGCCTACAGTTAAAAAGTAAGAAAAATATAACAACATCAACAAAATCATGTGCAGGATTTGCCGATAATGAAATTAAATACAGCAGGTGAACTGGACAGCACAAGTCAGAAAACATTACTTTTTATAAGTTGCAAGAGAGATGTCTGTGAAGACTGTCACTCGTCCAGGGTAATTACATTGCAACCAAAGTTTAAAAAACAGGCATCTGGATTGGCAAGAGAGATGTCTTTGTGGTGATAAAATTGATAGATAGAAGATGACATCAGATGTTCCTGACCTCAAAAATGTTCATCTGTCCATACTAGTTGATTGTGTAGATCATCCATAAATCTGTGAATTAAAAAAAAGTACCATTGAAGGTATTTACCAGTACTCTGCTTCTCAGGGCAATCTAACTTGAACAAAATACAGTATGATTTAGCAGAGTATGTGAGGCTAGCTATTTTGTTGTAGTTTTACATGAAAATGATACATGACCCAGAGTATCTTCACTATTGAATAGTTCCAACAATGATCTTGAAAACTGCCATTTATTAATTATGAGTGGAAACCATGTAAAACATTTTTTCATCATGACAATCTCAGCTATTTCTCATCACATACTTCCTATGCTTTTAGAAATATACACATGGAAGAGGCATTTTTATCCCAGTCCTTCCCATTTATTTTTGCCCACTCCACCAATCAACTACATATTCACTGTTCATGCACCACCAACCTTTCCCACCTTAACTTAAATGAACACAGGCCCTCTCCTAAACTGTCTTTTGTATCTGTCCCATTCATTTAGAAACAGTTCTTTCAGATCAAATTTTTACTTTTGGCTGGTTCTTTCTGTCAAATTTTCATTAATCAATCAAAATGTGGACATACACACTCACAGAAATATCTTTGGGAAAGGTTAGTTTCATTCAAATTACTCCATTAAGTGTTTAGCATTTAATAAGTCCAGGTAAACTAGAGTAATGTTAACCCACCATCTTTTCATTTTTGGCTCTCTGAGAATTATTTGAAAAAAATAATTCATTCTCTAAAGGATACCTTAGACCTGTTGTTTCACTAAAAGCATAACATTACCGAGAGCTTTAAAGAAAAATATATTTTAAACCCAATCATTATAAGGCTTGCCTGCGTTTTAGTTGTTAAAATATGTTTTATTGATAGAATTCTCAGCACCATGAAATGTTGTCAACCACATAGGTTAGCATGGGTTGACAAGGTCCCAAGTCACTTTGTTAAAAAAAGTTAAAAAACTTTTTTAAATATCTGTGTAAGCCACAACCTTCCAAGATAAACTAACTGAGAAACTCTCTGAGATATTTAAGATATTTGTAATTTTTATTTTTTAAAAGATCTCTTTGTTTCCCATCAAATGTCTGTTTTATCAAAAAATAAAACTTGTTTTCATTCTAGGCAATATTTCAATGTTGACTCTAATTTCATGTTAATGGTTTACCAACTAATATTTGCCCTCATTTTGAAGCCACCAAATTCATACAGCTTTAGTCATAATACGTACTGTTTTAAACTTTTTAATATAAAAGGATTAGAGTACATCAGATTAGATGTTTAAAGAAAAAAAATGAAACTGCTATAAATGGGAAAGCCAAATCATATGGATAAAAATTCATAATTCAATCTGGGATCAGATTATACACAAAAGAATCGAGTACCTCTCTTGCTGGTACTTGATTCTTTTGTGTATAATCCTAGTCTCAACCCAGTGTGTGAAAACATGAGAGATAGTAGGGTTTAGGAATTTTTTTTATATGTTAGATCATTTTTTGCCAGTTACAACTCCTAAAGGTTGTAAAGGTTGCAAAAAATGTCGTAACTCCTAAATAGGAGGTGAGATGGCATAGCGGTTTAAGTACACCAGTTGTGCTAACCATAAATGGCCGGCACTCTGGTACGATCCGCAGCTCCTCATGACGGGATGAGCTCTCATCATTCACCTCCAGCTCCTTCCTACCCAGCATTTTGAAAGCACGTAAAAACTGGCAATTAGATAAATCAGGTACCACTTTGGTGGGAACTGGCTGGCTACAGTGGGAGCGGTGACTTGGAGTGGAGTGGCAAGTCAAGATGGACTTCCTTCCCTCCAGGGCCAGAGCAGGAACTGCGGAGGATGCCCCAGATGCAAACATCACCAGTCAGCGGGGGGGCAGGGTTAGTAACACACAATATATAATTAACTAATCTATGTAAGCCGCCAAGAGTCTTTGGAAATTGGTGGCATAGAAATGTGTTAAATTAATAAAGAAAGAAAGAAAAAAGTGATTCCTGCTTCAGGAATCTGAAGCTACCATGCATAGCAGGTACTCTGAATTAGATTACTGTTAAATAGTATATATTTTAGATGGACTAACTCTGAAGATTACTCAAAACTGGCTAATGAAGAACTGTTGTTACCTCCATGAATCACATGTCATTTTCAAGCTCCTGTTTGCTTGTTCACCATTAAAGTGACTCAAGGCTCAAGAACAGGTCCTTTTTAGTGGTAGTTAATAATTCTCACCCACAAAATGTGCAATTAGATTCTAATTTTATTTTAAGGAAAGTGGAGAAAATTCTGATTTACAGAAGTCTGAATCAAAACTTTCTTGAATCTATTCTCTACTCTAATTCCCTGAAGGTATTTTCTATTCTTCTTCTAAACTTTTCTTAATTCCTCTTTCTCCATATAATATTGATAAAAAAAAAATTATCTATCTCCTCTGCCCGGAGAATGGTGATAATAAGAATTATCTGCTCCTTTTCCATGGAAAATGTTTTCTGAAGATAATAAAGAAATGGGGAAAAAAAGGAACATATCTTTACTCGACAATTTTTCCTAAACTGCAAACAACAGTGAGGTGGGTTTTTTTTGGTGTAAAAACTGAACTTTTTCCTTCAGTAAACATTATGGATTCCTTAATGTGCTACAAAGCCTGGTTGTATTTTTTATAAAACTAAACTTAAATGAGTTTTCTATTGTACTCATACTACATCATAATGAGATATTTAAGCAAGCTATGGTATTTAAACAATATGCAAGAAAATATGGAACAGGAAATAATCTCTGTTCTTTGGACACAAAATGTACTATTGACAGTTAAGAAGAGTCATTGATACATTGTTACCTTAGATCCCAATTACATGAAGTATTTAGAACCTTGCTATATTTTGTATAAACCCTAATTGCATACAGCACAAGACATGCATTTCAATATTCCCACTTAACTGGTTTAAAGTCTTGACTTTGTATGGTAAGAAGATTACAAGAATGCCTGAAGGACAACTCTGGGTCTGAAACCAAATGCCCTCATGCAAATTAAAGCTCCAAGAAATCCTTTTCATCATACTATTAATTGTGTAATTAATGCATCCCTGTGTACTGATAAGGATAATGCCATGTAATTATTTTTTAAGAACTAAAACCTCATCTTTATCAAGTCTCATGGTCCATTTTCATGTTTATAGCTGTGAATATAAATCCGCTTATCTAATTAGGACATGACTAGTTTCATTGTTTAAAAGAAACCACTCCAGAGTTTGTTTTATTTTATGTTATTAATAATCAGATTCTCAATTTTAAAAACCACCAAAGACCAAAGAACTAAGTTTTAAGAGCCCCTTTTAAAGCTTATCAGTTAAATTTGTCTGCTGGTTTGGATAAGGTATAGTTTAGTTCATTTGTTTGCTGTGCCTGTTTTCTTTTCCATGATTACCCATTCTGTTTACAAAAAATCTCAATTAGCATTTGAATAGGAACTCAGAGAGCAGACTGGTTGAGAATTCTTATAGAACTAATTTGGCAGAGTTCCTTCATTCTCTTTTCTCTTCCCCTCCCTTTACAGTCTCCTTCTTTGCCTCTAATCAAGTTCTAGTTATTAAAGCCAGAATAAAAGAACTGATTTTCCATTACACTGATGCAAGCTGAACAGAGCCTTGTTTTGCCTTTTCTTTCAGCTATGCTAATTGGACTCAAAGGAAATATTTATTTTATAATAGCAAATTAATTCATTACATTAGAGAAAGGAAAACTACAAAATTACTAATAGTAGTGGGCAGTGCTGTTTTTTTTTTAAAAAAAAATCCCTTTCCGTTCAAGGACACTTTCCTTAATACTTACCAATAATAGTGTTATAAAATTATCAGAGCTAATGACTTTAAGTGGAGAACTTTAACCATCATAAGAACACACACAGAACTGTGGAAAGATTTTTGAGGAGTTTGACAAACTCCTGAAGAATCTGCTGATTTATCTGAAGGAACTGGGATTCCAACATGGTCAACGTTGTTTTAAGCTAAGGATAAAAACGTGAAAATGTTAGAGTATTCTTAAAGAATGATGGTTGTGGTTGTGGCAGATCAACCACAAGTATTATAATCAAAAGTGTCCTTTGTTAAACAGAAAGTATTTAGATTTGTCTTTCTATTCATCTTTATTCTAAATTAAATTATGGTTCCTTCTTTAATTTTAAAACCAAAACAGTAGCAACCTGCCTGTGGTCATTCAGTTTCTCTGATTTGTTATTCAGTCGCGCAGTCGTGTCCGACTCTTCGCGACCCCATGGACTGCATTACGCCAGGCCCCCCTGTCTTGTACTGCC